>OZ035833.1:6169687-6262187 GCA_964034765.1 Knipowitschia caucasica | reverse complement strand
AGGAGGTAGTTTAACACAGGTACAGGATGTAAACAGCACAGGGCTATAGGAGGTAGTTTAATATCACAGGTACAGGATGTAAACAGCACAGGGCTATAGGAGGTAGTTTAACACAGGTACAGGATGTAAACAGCACAGGGCTATAGGAGGTAGTTTAACACAGGTACAGGATGTAAACAGCACAGGGCTATAGGAGGTAGTTTAATATCACAGGTACAGGATGTAAACAGCACAGGGCTATAGGAGGTAGTTTAATATCACAGGTACAGGATGTAAACAGCACAGGGCTATAGGAGGTAGTTTAATATCACAGGTACAGGATGTAAACAGCACAGGGCTATAGGAGGTAGTTTAATATCACAGGTACAGGATGTAAACAGCACAGGGCTATAGGAGGTAGTTTAACACAGGTACAGGATGTAAACAGCAAAGGGCTATAGGAGGTAGTTTAATATCACAGGTACAGGATGTAAACAGCACAGGGCTATAGGAGGTAGTTTAATATCACAGGTACAGGATGTAAACAGCACAGGGCTATAGGAGGTGGTTTAATATCACAGGTACAGGATGTAAACAGCACAGGGCTATAGGAGGTAGTTTAACACAGGTACAGGATGTAAACAGCACAGGGCTATAGGAGGTAGTTATATATCACAGGTACAGGATGTAAACAGCACAGGGCTATAGGAGGTAGTTTAATATCATAGGTACAGGATGTAAACAGCACAGGGCTATAGGAGGTAGTTTAATATCACAGGTACAGGATGTAAACAGCACAGGGCTATAGGAGGTAGTTTAACACAGGTACAGGATGTAAACAGCACAGGGCTATAGGAGGTAGTTTAACACAGGTACAGGATGTAAACAGCACAGGGCTATAGGAGGAAGTTTAACACAGGTACAGGATGTAAACAGCACAGGGCTATAGGAGTTAGTTTAACACAGGTACAGGATGTAAGCAGCACAGGGCTATAGGAGGTAGTTTAACACAGGTACAGGATGTAAACAGCACAGGGCTATAGGAGGTAGTTTAATATCACAGGTACAGGATGTAAACAGCACAGGGCTATAGGAGGAAGTTTAACACAGGTACAGGATGTAAACAGCACAGGGCTATAGGAGGTAGTTTAACACAGGTACAGGATGTAAGCAGCACAGGGCTATAGGAGGTAGTTTAACACAGGTACAGGATGTAAACAGCACAGGGCTATAGGAGGTAGTTTAATATCATAGGTACAGGATGTAAACAGCACAGGGCTATAGGAGGTAGTTTAATATCACAGGTACAGGATGTAAACAGCACAGGGCTATAGGAGGTAGTTTAACACAGGTACAGGATGTAAACAGCACAGGGCTATAGGAGGTAGTTTAATATCACAGGTACAGGATGTAAACAGCACAGGGCTATAGGAGGTAGTTTAATATCACAGGTACAGGATGTAAACAGCACAGGGCTATAGGAGGTAGTTTATCACAGGTACAGGATTTAAAAAGCACAGGGCTATAGGAGGTAGTTTAACACAGGTACAGGATGTAAACAGCACAGGGCTATAGGAGGTAGTTTAATATCATAGGTACAGGATGTAAACAGCACAGGGCTATAGGAGGTAGTTTAATATCATAGGTACAGGATGTAAACAGCACAGGGCTATAGGAGGTAGTTTAATATCACAGGTACAGGATGTAAACAGCACAGGGCTATAGGAGGTAGTTTAACACACAGGTACAGGATGTAAACAGCACAGGGCTATAGGAGGTAGTTTAACACAGGTACAGGATGTAAACAGCACAGGGCTATAGGAGGTAGTTTAATATCACAGGTACAGGATGTAAACAGCACAGGGCTATAGGAGGTAGTTTAATATCACAGGTACAGGATGTAAACAGCACAGGGCTATAGGAGGTGTTTAACACAGGTACAGGATGTAAACAGCACAGGGCTATAGGAGGTAGTTTAACACAGGTACAGGATGTAAACAGCACAGGGCTATAGGAGGTAGTTAACACAGGTACAGGATGTAAACAGCACAGGGCTATAGGAGGTAGTTTAACACATAGGTACAGGATGTAAACAGCACAGGGCTATAGGAGGTAGTTTAATATCACAGGTACAGGATGTAAACAGCACAGGGCTATAGGAGGTAGTTTAACACAGGTACAGGATGTAAACAGCACAGGGCTATAGGAGGTAGTTTAACACAGGTACAGGATGTAAACAGCACAGGGCTATAGGAGGTAGTTTAATATCATCCAGGTACAGGATGTAAACAGCACAGGGCTATAGGAGGTAGTTTTATATCACAGGTACAGGATGTACACAGGGCTATAGGAGGTAGTTTAAACAGCACAGGGCTATAGGGTAGTTTAATATCACGGTACAGGATGTAAACAGCACAGGGCTATAGGAGGTAGTTTAATATCACAGGTACAGGATGTAAACAGCACAGGGCTATAGGAGGTAGTTTATCACAGGTACAGGATTTAAAAGCACAGGGCTATAGGATGGTAGTTTAACACATGGTACAGGATGTAAACACACAGGGCTATAGGAGGTATTTAATATCATAGGTACAGGATGTAAACAGCACAGGGCTATAGGAGGTAGTTTAATATCACAGGTACAGGATGTAAACAGGGGCTATGTAAATATCAGGTACAGGGTAAACAGCACAGGGCTATAGGAGGTAGTTTTAATATCACAGGTACAGGATGTAAAGCACAGCACAGGGCTATAGGAGGTAGTTTAATATCACAGGTACAGGATGTAAACAGCACAGGGGCTTAGGAGGTAGTTTAATATCACAGGTACAGGATGTAAACAGCACAGGGCTATAGGAGGTAGTTTAATATCACAGGTACAGGATGTAAACAGCACAGGGCTATAGGAGGTAGTTTAATATCACAGGTACAGGATGTAAACAGCACAGGGCTATAGGAGGTAGTTTAACACAGGTACAGGATGTAAACAGCCACAGGCTATAGGAGTTTTAATATCACAGGTACAGGATGTAAACAGCACAGGGCTATAGGAGGTGGTTTAAATCTAGGTACAGGATGTAACAGCACAGGGCTATAGTTAATACACAGGTACAGGATGTAAACAGCACAGGCTATAGGAGGTAGTTTAACACAGGTACAGGATGTAAACAGCACAGGTCTATAGGAGGTAGTTTTATATCACAGGTACAGGATGTAAACAGCACAGGGCTATAGGAGGTAGTTTAATATCATAGGTACAGGATGTAAACAGCACAGGGCTATAGGAGGTAGTTTAATATCACAGGTACAGGATGTAAACAGCACAGGGCTATAGGAGGTAGTTTAAACACAGGTACAGGATGTTAAAGCAGCACAGGGCTATAGGAGGTAGTTTAAATCACAGGTACAGGATGTAAACAGCACAGGGCTATAGGAGGTAGTTTATTAGATTCACTAGGTTACAGGATGTAAACAGCACAGGGCTATAGGAGGTAGTTTTAATATCACCAGGTAACAGGATGGTAAACCAGCACAGGGCTATAGGAGGTAGTTTAATATCACAGGTACAGGATGTAAAACAGCACAGGGCTATAGGAGGTAGTTTAATATCATAGGTACAGGATGTAAACAGCACAGGGCTATAGGAGGTAGTTTAATATCCACAGGTACAGGATGTAAACAGCACAGGGCTGATAGGAGGTAGTTTTATCACAGGTACAGGATGTTAACAACAGCACAGGGCTATAGGAGGTAGTTTAAACACAGGTACAGGATGTAAACAGCACAGGGCTATAGGAGGTAGTTTAATATCATAGGTACAGGATGTAAATTACAGCACAGGGCTATAGGAGGTAGTTTAATATCATAGGTACAGGATTTTAAACAGACTGGGCACCAGGGGTAGTTTAATATCATGGTACAGGATGTAAACAGCACAGGGCTATAGGAGGTTAGTTTAACACAGGTACAGGATGTAAACAGCACAGGGCACTATAGGAGGTAGTTTAATATCACAGGTACAGGATGTAAACAGCACAGGGCTTCCGGTACTGGATTTAAAAATGCACAGGGCTATAGGAGGTAGTTTAACACAGTACAGGATTAAACAAGCACAGGGCTATTGTTTAATATCACAGGTACAGGATGTAAACAGCACAGGGCTATAGGAGGTAGGTTTAATATCATAGGTACCAGGGCAGTAAACAGCACAGGGCTATAGGAGGAGGTTGTTTTATTATCACAGGTACGGAGGTAAACAGCATCGGGCTATAGGAGGTAGTTTAATATCACAGGTACAGGATGTAAACAGCAGGGCATGATGGAGTTGTGCCCTATACCGGCCTTCCAGCCCAAGGTCGTCCGTCGTCTTTCAGATCTAGGGTGGTCAGGGTGAGACCGTTTTTCCCTCCTCCGCATGCTTCGGCGGAGGAAGAGCGGCGGCATAGTCTCTGCCCGGTCAGGGCTGTGAGATGCTATTTGGACCGCACGTCTGACCTCAGACGGTCGGATCAGTTGTTTGTGGGGTTTGGCACCAGGAGTCAGGGTGCTACTTTGTCTCCACAGCGCTTGGCTCACTGGCTTCGCCTTGCTATCCGTTTGGCGTATGAAACTCAGGGCTTGCTGCCTCCAGCCCAGTTGAGGGCTCACTCCACTCGCTGGGTTGCCGCTTCGGTGGCTTTGTTCCATGGCACTTCGGTGGAGGAGATCTGCAGAGCGGCGTCTTGGTCCTCCTCCTCGACTTTTGTGCAGTTTTACCTACTGGAGGTGGCCTATGACTCTGTGGCTCATTCGGTTTTGAGTGCAGGGCGGCCCTAGTTCCTCCTTCGACAGACCTCGGTGAGAACTGGTCTGCAGGGGGGGGGGTTGTGTGGAGAGGTGTTGGCGCTCTTGGGAGAGGCGGCCTGGACACCTCTGCAGTAAGGATAGGCGCTCTTGGGAGAGGCGGCCTAGGCCCTTCTGCAGTCTGCTTTACCATCCTGGGGATCAGGCGCTCTTGGGAGAGGCTGCCTGCCCAGGTTTGTTCTGAATTCTTTCCTGCTTTGCAGGTTGGGGAATGCGCGGGCAATCTTGGGAGAGGTGGCCCTGCATCCCTTCTCTATGGCTCTAGGACCTCCGTCTCTACCGCTTGGTTGCGGTAGGAGCACGTGGGTCACGAGTTTGCACCAATCACCGGAGTTCATGCCTGCTGGGAGTACATCGGTCTGGGCTTCGCTATGTTATGCATTTGCGAAGCCTAAAGGGCGAAGCAACATATGAAATAGAAACCCCAGTTACCTAATGTAACTAAGGTTCTATGAATATGTTGGGAAGCCCTTTAGCTTCGAGGCCAGCAGACCTACCCTCTCTTATTCGGACTGAGTTCGAAAGGAGAAGAGCTGTGGTGCATGGCCCTATTTATAGGGCCATGCACCACAGCATGGAGGCAGCATGGAAGGTGGATCGTTTGATCTTCTCAGGGCGGGAAGCGATGCTTCCGAGAGATATGCATTAGCGAAGCCTAAAGGGCTTCGCAACATATTCATAGAACCTTAGTTACATTAGGTAACTGGGGTGTACATAGGGTGTGCTTGTCTGCCCCATGGCAGTCGTGACTCAGTTACAGAAAAGGTAACGCGGACTGCAGGAGCGAGAGTGAAAGCTAATGGAAAAGCTCTTAATTAAAAACTTAAGAACGCCCTTTCTGACCTAGCCATGTGTACAGTGCCTTGCGAAAGTATTCGCCTCTCAGCAAGAAGGTCCTGGGTTCGAATCCCGGTCGGACCAGGGCCTTTCTGAGTGGAGTTTGCATGTTCTCCCCGTGTCAGCATAGGTTTCGTCCGGGTACTCCGGTTTCCCCTACCACTAAAAATATGTCCACTAGTTCTGGCATGCGCCTCCTGTACTGATGACCCCACTCCCATCTCTGTGTGGAGTGAGAGACAAATACCCAAAATTAACAATTGTAAACCGCTTTGAGACTCAGATCTGCAGTGAAAAGGCGGTATATAAATAAAGATTACTTACTTTACTTACTAAAGATTACTACTTACTACTACTACTTGCACTAATACTTTGTAGCGCCACCTTTTGCTGCAAATACAGCTGCAAGTCGCTTGGGGTATGTCTCTATCAGTTTTGCACATTGAGAGACTGGAATTCTTCCTTGCAAAACAGCTGGAGCTCAGTGAGGTTGGATGGAGAGCGTTTGTGAACAGCAGTCTTCAGCTCTTTCCACAGATTCTCGATTGAATTCAGGTCTGGACTTTGACTTGGCCATTCTAACACCTGGATACGTCTATTTGTGAACCATTCCATTGTAGATTTGGCTTTATGTTTTGGATCATTGTCCTGTTGGAAGATAAATCTCCGTCCCAGTCTCAGGTCTTTTGCAGACTCCAACAGGTTTTCTTCCAGAATGGTCCTGTATTTGGCTCCATCCATCTTCCCATCAATTTTAGCCATCTTCCCTGTCCCTGCTGAAGAAAAGCAGGCCCAAACCATGATGCTGCCACCACCATGTTTGACAGTGGGGATGGTGTGTTCAGGGTGATGAGCTGTGTTGCTTTTACGCCAAACATATCGTTTTGCATTGTGGCCAAAAAGTTCGATTTTGGTTTCATCTGACCAGAGCAACTTCTTCCACATGTTTGGTGTGTCTCCCAGGTGGCTTGTGGCAAACTTTAAACAAGACTTTTTGTGGATATCTTTGAGAAATGGCTTTCTTCTTGCCACTCTTCCATAAAGGCCAGATTTGTGCAGTGCACGACTGATTGTTGTCCTATGGACAGACTCTCCCACCTCAGCTGTAGTTATCTGCAGTTCATCCAGAGTGATCATGGGCCTCTTGACGGCATCTCTGATCAGTCTTCTCCTTGTTTGAGATGAAAGTTTGGAGGGACGGCCAGGTCTTGGTAGATTTGGAGTGGTCTGATACTCCTTCCATTTCAATATAATTGCTTGCACAGTGCTCCTTGAGATGTTTAAAGCTTGGGAAATCTTTTTGTATCCAAATCCGGCTTTAAACTTCTCCACAACAGTATCTCGGACCTGCCTGGTGTGTTCCACCAAATTTCAAATTTGAATCTGAAATACGGGAAAACAAAAAGGGAGGAGGCTTAGCTGCCATTTTTAGAGACCACTTTGTCTCCCATAGAATGTCTCTTGGGAAGTTTCCGTCTTTTGAATATGTGTCTTTTGAAATACAACAAAAACAATCTCCTCCAATACTCTTCATAGTCCTATACAAGCCACCGTTTTATTGATAATTTTACCGAGTTGCTTTCAGTTGTATGCACAGATTTTGATAGTTTAGTTATTACAGGTGATTTTAATATTCATGTGGATAATGTTGATGACAGAAATGCAAAAGAGCTGAGTTCTTTACTTGATACCTTTGGTCTCACTCAGCACGTGAGTGGCCCCACCCACAGCAGAGGGCACACTCTAGACCTGTTAGTTACTAAGGGGGTGAATATTTCAAATATAAGCGTGGTCGATGTTGCTCTTTCGGATCATTTCTGTGTATTTTTTGACATGTGTTTCACTAACAAACCACCAGTGGACTCTGCAACTGTTCGAAGAAGACACATAAATGAAAATACGAGTGAACTATTTATGGGAATGATAAACTTTGAAAATGCATCGTATTCTACTGTAGATGAACTGTTTAACTCTGTCACCTCTAGTGTTTTGAATGTTATGGATACCGTTGCCCCTGTGAAGGTTAAAATAGTGAAAAATAAGCAGAAGGCGCCATGGGCTAAAGCAGACTCGGTCAGAGCACTGAAGAGAAAGTGCCGGAGGATCGAGCGGAAGTGGCGCAAGTCCAACCTCCAGGTTGATTACAAGATATTCAAGGATAAGTTGTGCGAGTTAAACCGGGTGCTACGTAGTACGAGAGAAAGGTATTTTTCTGAAATGATTGAAGGCTGCAGTAACAATCTGCGTGTTCTGTTTTCAACAGTTAATAGATTAACAAACCCCCCTGTTCAGATGCCATTAGAACTAACTTCCAAACGTAAATGCAATGAGTTTGCACACTTTTTCAATGACAAGGTTCAAGGCATCAAAAACGCCATTGTCTCCAATCCACAGATAACAATCCAACAGCCTGAAAGGCTCTTTGAGCTAACTCACTTTGCACCTGTAGATGATAAAAATGTCCAAGAGATAATCTCCAGTTTGAGAGATCATAACCTATCATAACTATGCAGACGACACTCAGATCTATGTCTCACTGACTGCAGGAGAACATGGACCAGTAGTCTCACTCCTTCACTGTATCCAACAGATCAGTGAGTGGATGCAAAACAACTTCCTTCAGCTAAACGCAGACAAAACTGAAATGATTGTCTTTGGTCCCCAGAAACAAAGAGAGAGCATCATCTGTCACCTCCAGTCTCTCTCCCTAAAACCTTCAAACAAGGTCAGAAATCTAGGGGTAATACTGGACTCAGACTTAAATTTTAATAGCCACATCAAATCAGTAACATCAGCAGCTTTTTACCATCTAAAAAACATTGCCAGGATCAAAAACATAGTGTCTAAAGCAGACCTGGAGATTCTTATCCATGCATTTGTCTCCAGTCTCTACTGCAATGGCCTGCTCTCAGGTCTGTCCAAACAGGCTGTAAAACAGCTGCAGTACATTCAAAATGCAGCAGCTCGAGTCCTGACTAGAACCAGGAAGTACGACCACATTAGTCCTGACTAGAACCAGGAAGTACGACCACATTAGTCCGGTCCTCAGGTCACTGCACTGGCTTCCTGTGGCTCAGAGAATAGACTTTAAAACAGCTTTGCTTGTTACAAGTCTCTCCATGGCCTCGCACCAAAATATATTAGTGACATGTTAGTACCATATGAACCAGCCCGGACTCTGAGGAGGACAGGGACTGGACTCCTGCTGGGACTCTGAGGAGCACAGGGACTGGACTCCTGCTGGGACTCTGAGGAGCACAGGGACTGGACTCCTGTTAGTGCCCAGAGTCAGAACTAAACATGGGGAGGCTGCTTTTCAGATTCATGCTGCTAAAATCTGGAACAATCTTCCTGAAGATGTGAGACAGGCCTCTCTGACAATGTTTAAAACTAGGTTAAAAATGGTTCTGTTTAGCTGTGCATACAACTGAGGGATTTTATATTTCTTTTTAATGTTCTGTGATTATTTATGATTTTAATGCTTTCTTGTTTTGTTCAGCACTTTGAGTTGCCTTGTGTATGAATTGTGCTATACAAATAAACTTGCCTTGCCTTGCCTTCCTTTGTCTTCATGGTTCTCTCTGCGCTTTAAGCAGAACCCTGAGACTATCAAAGAGCAGGTGCATTTATACAGAGACTTGATTACACACAGGTGCATTCTATTTATCATCATCAGTCATTTAGGACAACATTGGATCATTCAAAGATCCTCACTGAACTTCTGGACTGAGTTTGCTGCACTGAAAGTAAAGGGGCCGAATAATATTGCACGCCCCACTTTTCAGTTTATTTGTTAAAAAAGTTTAAATTATCCAATACATTTCATTCATCTTCATGATTGTGTCCCACAACCACTGATTCATGACAAAAAATATTTTTTTTATATCTTTATGTTTGAAGCCTGAAATGTGGCGAAATGTTGAAAGGTTCAAGGGGACCGAATACTTTCGCAAGGCACTGTATGTGAAAAAGAACCCATCACATTCTCCCTAAGTATTGAGACACCCTACACGCCCGCGGGCACGCGCAAAATATAGGGCAAGGGGGCTTTTTAAGGGCAAGGGTGAGAATTGGGACAGGGCTTTAAACTATCGAACATTCTATCAACCCCATTTTCTTTTGATATCGAACACATCTCACATATATATCGTTATTGTTTTATCGCCCACTCCTATTTATCCTGTAAAGATCTTGAGATGTATAGAAAAACATGTCACTGCACACCAAAAAATGGTGCACACTGGGGTAGTCTTGCACAGTTTTTCCAATGTGGTTTTACTGCAAATGGCAAATAAATGAATCTGAATATATTTTTCGCTCCATGGAAATATATTCATGACTTCTCTTGTGTTTGTGATAGATCTACAAAGTTCACTTGTGACCAGTGTGGAAAGACCTGCCGCTATGCTTCTGCACTAAAGACCCACTACAGAACCCACACTGGAGAAAAGCGATTCGTCTGTGGAGAGTGTGGGAAGAAGTTTAGTCAGTTGGCAAACTTTAAAAGACATGAGAGAATTCACACTGGAGAAAAGCCATTTCCATGTGACCACTGCAGTAAAACTTTCAGAAGTTTATCAAGTCGCACACATTACCTTCGGATCCACGGTGGAGAGAAGCCGTACAAGTGTGACCTGTGTGGACAAAGTTTTTCCTCAAATGGAAATCTTGATATACATGAAAGAACCCACAGATGTAATCTGAGTTTTGCCAATTTCGAAGTGCATATGAGGATCCACACTGGAGAGAAACCATTTGTCTGTGAAAAGTGTGGAAAGTCTTTTACACAAAGATCAACTCTTCATAAACACATTGAATCCTGTGGAGAACCAAGTCAAGATCTACTTTTACAGCAACCATTGAGCCGTGATCCACCTCATATGTATGTACCGGTGTTGCAATACACTGTCTTTAGACTTTTTAAACTGCAATGAAGCGCTTGTGGGCACGCATGTGAATTCTGTCGTTTCATGCGAGCTCCCCACCCTGTCTTTGCGGTCGACTGAGTTCCATGAAATTAGTTCCATCAAGCTCCAACTAAAACCAATTTTACGAGTTTCAACCCAGTATTCAGCAGAAAACACAACTGTCATTGAACCATGAATTCATGTTTCACTCTAACTATGTTTAGTAAAAGATATAGATATGACACATACCATCATGTTTTAGACTTTAGAACCACAGACACACGTTTAGCATGTTAGCTGATGTCCGTAAAAATAGCGTTAATCCATCTTGTCAAACCACCTCCAGACTTTTCAGTTCTGTCCACTTTTACGGCTGGGATCTTTCATTTCACGGTAGTCACTTTTACGCGTCTTAACTTTTCTCTGCACTACGATGTTGCTAATATCCATTCCTTCGTCCCCAGTGCTACCTTCGCTCGGGTCGAGACGGGTTGGACTCAGTCGGACCATAGAGTCCAGCCCGTGGAAACGGCCCTAATGTTCGCAAGGGCTCATAAATAAAAAACCCTGACTTGTATTGTCCATCACTGAATAACAAATATCTGTTTAAAACGTTATGGCTTACAAATGAAGTGTATGTCACTTCCGGTCTAGGAAGTTTTCCCGTGAATTTCTTTTTGCATGATAATTGTGGATAGAAACCGCTAAGGGTGAAACTATCTGTCAAAATGACTTTTATTTAACACAAAAAAATACCACAATATACCAACAAAATAAGATTAGGTCCCTTTTAAGCTGTGTTACGACACAAATGCATGGACGTGCATAGATGGAGGCATGGACACATGTGCTGCATGAGTTTAGTCAATCTGACGTCCTGCTGTGTTGGGGAAAACGCAGCGCGGAAGTGGTGGGTACTTCCGCATCGGCGAACACGTGAGCAGCACTTGTTTACAGTCACAGTAGAAACATGTTCACAAGCACAGCGTCCCCCATTGTCAGCCCTGCTTTAGTCCTGGTTTATCTCTTGTTTTCAAGTGTCTTCATTTTCCTCTTTGGACCAGCATATTCCCCGTGACCATTTTGCTGCTCTCTGATTGGTTGCCGCACATGTGTGGAGCGAGAACGTTCATCTTCTGCTTTTGCTACATGCATCTAGCCGCTGTACCCAACGCTGCTGCGCCGCAACAAGGCGTCTGCTGCAGGATGTCGCATGGACGGACGTCACCATTGACTTTGCTTTGAAACTCGCCGCAGCATGATCCTGTCTGAACACAGCTTTAAACCTGTGCTGCAGCTGCTGAGCTTCACAGACCAAACACACACAGTTCCCTCCAGGTAGAACCATCATTAATGTCATAGGGACTCTGGCTTAACCAGCATCAAATCCCATAACGAACTCTTTAGCATTATTCCTACAAGACATTGGTAAGGAACCCAATGAGTACTTCTGGATTTTATGGATTTTTTTTGTTCTTTGTCCTTGTAATTTTTCATGAGTATTAAGCCTGGTTCACACTATGAAACCCGTTTCCGCCATGTAAAAAAAAACAAAAGCCTACAAAAAGTAATTATTTTGAGTTTTTAAGTCAAACTTACAAATTTTAAACTCAAAATTGCGAGTTTAAAACTAGAAATTATGACTTTTATAACACGCGACGTGTAACCAGTAACATTGGTGTGGTGCATGGATTTATTATAATATTGGTGATAGCAGGTTATTACCTGAGAGGGGACTTTTCTTACCCCCTGTAGAACTGGCTTCTAAAACCTTTTCAGGACACAGAGTGACAGACTAACAGCAAGTGTTTAATAGAAAATTCAGCACAGCGCGAGTGGTTGTTGAAAATGCTTCCGTCTTAAAGGCATGACTCGGACACAGAACATGTGAAGTCAATGGTGCTGACTGTGCTCTGTACAATCTGTGAAAACCATGGAGAGACCTGTGACAGAATGGGACATACCTGTAGCAACATGGAGAGACCTGTGATGGAATGGGACACACCTGTAGCAACAGCAGCTGTGTAGCAGTGGTGCAGAGGAGGGTCTGATGCATAACTTTGTCATATGCCTAAACATTTATTTTGACCAAAAATAAAACCTTTTTGTATTTACCAAATGTCTCCATCCTTGTTCATAAACTTACCCAGGTTATACGGATTTACTGACAAATATAATGTATGTAGTAAAAGTATTTGGTAGGAAATCGTAACTTTTGCTTTTGAACCCCTTTTCTGCACGTGTACAGACAAATCAATGAAACAAAGTCTTGATACAATCACAGATTTATTAAAAACAAAAGTAAAGTGCAAAACCAACAGTTTACAAAGTCCAAAGTACGTATGTCTGAGACCAGGTCCAGATGAGGAGAAAGTTAAGTACTCCGGTCACTCATTGTTCGTTGGTAATCTCCACACTTATGGGAAGGCACTCTCAAACAAATATACACACGACAACTTAAATACAAGCACAAAACCGAATGACAACACGTGAATACTGCAGATAATACGAGATAAAGCACAGTAGCACAGGAAGGATGTTTTAGCTTAGCATTAGCTTGCTATCGATAGCTAAATGTAGCTAGCTCACCTTGTACAACAGACAATCACACTTTTAAACGAGTAAATACATTTAGATTTGGGCCAACGGGATACGTAGCAGTTATTTCCAGGATTACCACAGACTAGTCACAAATCCAGAGCGATCTCCCTGAAAACCTCATGAAACCTCCATGTTGAGCCTTGAGCTGCCTTTCAATTCTTTTTTTGGCCTAAAGAGAGTAACATGTGCACTTTGGGACCGACCGGGACGTTGGACTTTTGGGGATTTCTGTGCGATTCCATTTCTCTGGAGTGAAGAGGACGTGTTTTTACCAAAGGGTCCGACGTCGCTTCCAGTTACGACACTTGTTGACCAATCAGTGTAAGGCAGTCGGCCGACGTCACGTCATAGTATCGCTTCGGCCTGGCTGGAACCACTGTCGAGGTGGTACGAAAAAAGTACCCAAAGCCTGACCCCAACCCTAGTGAAAATGCGAAATAACTGTGCCGTACCGTACCGTTACTGTGGAAAAGCGGCATTAGGGGCATCAGGATGGGTCAAATGCAGAGGATGGAATTGCCCTATGGGGATTAATAACGTGCACCTTTACCTTTAGGGCGACAGTAGCTCAGTTGGTAGAGCATTGGCCTTTAAAAGTCTTCTAAAGTCTAAAACATGATGGTATGTTTCATATCTATATCTTTTACTAAACATAGTTAGAGTGAAACATGAATTTATGGTTCAATGACAGTTGTGTTTTCTGCTGAATACTGGGTTGAAACTCGTAAAATTGGTTTTAGTTGGAGCTTGATGGAACTCAGTCGACCGCAAAGACAGGGTGGGGAGCTCGCACGACACTCAATATCAAAACCTTTTGGAATTGCGATCAGTGCATTGAAGAGTATGTGACGCGAGTGTGTGCGTGCGCGCGGCCGAAACGTGAGCGCGCTCTGGGGTGAGCTGATGGAGCGAGCGTGTGGTAAAGTTATTGGCGTATGAGCAGGAACCAGAGACATTTAGGGAATAAGTGCCTTGTCTGATTAGTTTATTGTGACAAAATAAAGCCTCTTCGAGCAACAATCCGGAGAAATTACTCCGCAGTTCACAGTGAGGGTCATTGAATAGGGAGTTAAACCCATTATAGCTGCATGAATAAAACCCCGTACTCAACACGTAGAATCAGTATCAGAATCAGAATCATTTCTATTGCCACGTAAGTAACAGGAAGTCACAGACTTGGAAATTGCTTTGGCTCAGTGCAACAGTCAGAAAGAGATAATAAAAATAAAGAATAAAAAACACTTCCAAGGAATAAATTTAAATTTAAAATAGAGTTACAGTTACTTTTTACAATATACAAGTGCACATGGTGCACATGTAAGGTGACAGCAGTACAGTGAAGTAAAGTGACGTATGATGGGCAGTAAAGTGACTTTATAAAGGGCGGGGGGACAGGTTAAGAAGTGTTCAAGAGTCCAACAGCAGAGGGGAAGAAACTGTTCTTGTGGCGGGAGGTTCTAGTCCTGATGGACCGCAGCCTCCTGCCTGAGGGGAGTGGTTGGAATAGTCCATGTGCAGGTGAGAGGGGTCGGCTGTGATACAACCAGCCCGGCCTCGAGCTCGGGCGACGTACAGGTCCTGCAGCGATGGAAGGCTGCGGCCGATCACTTCCTCTGCAGAGCGCACAATGCGCTGTAGTCTCTGTTTGTCCCTGACTGTGGCTCCAGCGAACCACACGGTGATGGAGGAGGTGATGGAGCAGGTGATGGAGGAGGTGATGGAGGAGGTGAGGATGGACTCGATGATGGCCGTGTAGAAGTGCACCAACATCTGTGCAGGCAGCTTGGCTTTCCTGAGCTGCCGCAGGAAGTTCATCCTCTGCTGGGCCTTCTTGATGAGGGAGCCGATGGTCGGCTCCCACTTGAGGTCCTGGGTGATGGTGGTGCCCAGGAAACGGAAGGACTCCACAGAGGTGATGGGGGAGTCCATCACGGAGGGTGGGGGCGGGGGGACAGTGCTCTTCCTGAAGTCCACAATCATCTCCACTGTCTTCTGGGCGTTCAGCTCCAGGTTGTTACCACTGCACCAGGACACCAGCCGGTCCACCTCCCTCCTGTAGGCGGACTCATCGCTGTTGGAGATGAGTCCAATGAGGGTGGTGTGTGTCGTGGCTGGAGGTGCAGTGGTTGGTGTACAGGGAGAAGAGCCGGGGAGAAAGAACACAGCCCTGTGGGGCTCCTGTATTTATAATCCGAGAGTCCGAGACATTCTTCCCCAGACGCACTCGCTGCTTCCTGTCCGTCAGGAAGTCAGTGATCCACCTGCAGGTGGAATCGGGCAGGTTGAGCTGGGAGAGCTTGTCCTGGAGCAGGGATGGCAGGATTGTGTTGAAGGCAGAGCTGAAGTCCACGAAAAGGACCCTGGCGTAGGTCCCCGGGGAGTCCAGGTGCTGTAGGATGTGGTGGAGGGCCAGGTTGATGGCCCTCCACCACATCTGTAGGCCTACAGAGCCTACAGATCTGTTGGCTCTGTAGGCGAACTGCAGGGGGTCCAGGAGGGGGGAGGTGAAGGACTTGAGATGGGAGAGGACCAGGCGCTCAAATGACTTCATGACGACAGACGTAAGTGCTACAGGTCTGTAGTCGTTGAGTCCTGTGATCCTGGGCTTCTTCGGGACGGGGACAATGATGGAGGATTTGAAGCAGGCCGGGACATAGCAGGACTGCAGAGAGGTGTTGAAAATGTCCGTGAACACAGGAGTAAGCTCACTGGGGCAGTGTCTCAGAGTGGCCGGAGACACGTGGTCCGGGCCAGGAGCTTTGCGGGGGTGCAGCCTCAAGAAGAGTTGTTTAGTCTCTTTAGAGGCTATTGTTAGGCTGGGGGCAGGGCTGATGGGTGGGTCGTTAGAGTAGTGGGGGGTGGGGGAGGGAGAGGTGTCAGGGGCAGCATCAAAGCGACTGAAAAATAAGTTCAGGTCGTCGTCAGCTAGCTTGGTGGTCGTCAGCACAGGGGGGGGCTTTGGGTTTGTAGTTGGTGATCTCCCGTAGGCCCCTCCAGACAGAAGCAGTATCGTTGTTACCAAACTGCTCCTGTAGTCGTTCTCTGTGCCGGGACTTGGCTGCTTTCAGTTCTTTCCTGAACTGATATTTAGCTGCTTTGTAGCCGCTGCGGTCCCCCTCCCTGAAAGCAGACTCCTTTGCTTTCCTGAGCTGCCGGAGTTTAGCAGTGAACCAGGGTTTGTCATTGTTATAGATGACCCTGGTCCTTGTTGGAATGATGCTATCCTCACAGAAGTGAATGTATGACGTCACAGTGTCCGTGTATTCATCCAAACTATCTGTGGCAGCTCTGAAAAGGTCCCAGTCTGTAGATTCCATGCATGCGCGCAGCTCTTCCACAGCTTCATCAGACCACACTTTGGAGCTCCTCACTGCAGGTTTCGAGAGCTTTAGTCTCTGTCTGTAAGCAGGAACCAGATGTATCATGGAGTGATCTGAGAAGCCGAGGGCTGGCTTGGGAACAGCACGAAAAGCTCCGCGCACAGTGGTGTAACAATGATCCAGAGTGTTCTCCTCTCTGGTCGGGCATTTGATAAACTGTCTGTATTTGGGTAATTCCTGGCTCAAGTTTCCCTTATTAAAATCCCCCAGGATAATAATCAGAGAGTCCGGGTATAAACGTTCCATACACAGTACTTGTTCTGCGAGTGCGCGCTGAGCCTCGCGCGCGTCCGCGCATGGCGGTATGTAAACAGAGGCAAGAATGAATGAAACAATTTCACGAGGGGAGTAAAATGGTTTACAATGAATGAAAATATATTCCAGAGCAGGAGAACAGTGCTTGGAGATCACTGTCACATCGTTACACCAGTTTGTATTGACGTAGAAACACAGCCCACCGCCTCTGCTCTTCCCTGAGAGCGCACAATGGCGATCCGCGCGGAACAGCTCAAAGCCCTGCAGCTCCAGAGCGCAGTCCGGGATCCGCTCATTTAGCCAGGTCTCAGTGAAGCAGAGGACACAGGATGTGGCGAAGTCCTTGTTTCTTCTCATGAGCAAGCTGAGTTCGTCCATCTTATTGCCCAGTGAGCGTACGTTGGAGAGAAAAATGCCGGGGAGAGCTGTGCGCGCTCCTCTCCTCCTAAGACGCACGAGCAGGCCTCCGCGCTTTCCCCTTTTACGGGCCAACACTTTTTTGGCTAGAACATGGACTAAATCAGCCGCAGATGCCAAGAAAACAGGCGATAGGTCCATGGGAACGGTGGGTCGGATGTTCATAAGTTCCTCACGGGTGTAGGAACAGCCAGGTAAAAAGTAAAAACAAAAGAAAAAGAGAGCAGCAAAGAGCCTTGTCGACCGTACGAGGCGCCATCTTTGATATTGCGCATCCTTTCAGCCGTGGAAAAACCATTGACTGTAAAAAATAATGGACAGAGTCACGCCTATCTCCGCCGTTCTAACTAATGGGCCAAAAATAATGCTCTACTGGAGCTATCCAAAATGGCCGCGAGTGGTCCCGCCCACAAGAAAATTGTGAAAAAACGCATCTGCGCATGCGTCAGCCGGCGCAACTCCATTAATTTGAACGAGAGACTTCAAAAATTCACAGCAAGTAAACTAGAGTGGACCAAAAAAATTCACCCCCCTCAGCATTGACACATGTGGAACGGAGCTTTGGGCCAAGAGCCAACTTTTGGACCATCCTGTAAAGACGTTTTTGAGAGGTCTGCCAATGTTAGCATTGGCTAATTCTTCTTCCGGGTCCATCCCCATCGGCCCGGGGTGGTATTGCAAGCATGTCAGCGTACGTCATTTTGGCCACTTTTGAGCCAGGACCCGCCCCCACTGGGAAAGACTCGCTCCGTGTGGACCCCTCTCAGCGCCATCGTCTGGTCAGAGTGGTCTATAGTAGATTGGATTGGAGTGGCTCATTTTCCTTTTATTTATTATGAGAACTTCTGGTCACTATGTCGAAAAAAGAAGATAATTGATTTAAATGTTGTACAGTGCCTTGCAAAAGTATTGGCTTGGCTTTTTACCTATTTTGTTACATTACAGCCTTTAGTTGAATGTTTTTCTTAATCTGAATTTCATGTGATGGATCAGAAAACTATAGTCTAAGTTGGTGAAGTTAATTGAGAAAAATATATACATAAAACTATTTTTCAGAAATAAAAAACTGGAAATTGGCATGTGCATATGTATTCACCCCCTTTGTTATGAAGCCCATAAAAATCTCTTGTGCAACCAATTACCTTCAGAAGTCACATAAATAGTGAAATTATGTCCACTTGTGTGCAATCTAAGTGTCACCTGATCTGTCCGTACATATACACACCTTTAAGTGTCACATGATCTGTCAGTACATATACACACCTTTAAGTGTCACATGATCTGTCCGTACATATACACACCTTTAAGTGTCACATGATCTGTCCGTACATATACACACCTTTATTGAAAGGCCTCAGAGGCTGCAACACCTAAGCAAGAGGCACCACTAACCAAACACTGCCATGAAGACCAAGGAACTCTCCAAACAAGTAAGGGACAGTGTTGTTGAGAAGTACAAGTCAGGTTTAGGTTATAAAAAAATACCCAGGAGCACCATCAAATCTATCATAACCAAATGGATAGAACATGGCACAACAGCAAACCTGCCAAGAGACGGCCGCCCACCAAAACTCAGGGACCGGGCAAGGAGAGCATTAATCAGAGAGGCAGCACAGAGACCTAAGGCAACCCTGGAGGAGCTGCAGAGGAAGGAAAACGCTATGTCTGGCGCAAACCCAACACAACACCCAAAGAACACCATCCCCACAGTGAAACATGGTGGTGGCAGCATCATGCTGTGGGGATGTTCTCCAGCAGCCGGGACTGGGAAACTGGTCAGAGTCGAGGGAAAGATGGATGGTGCTAAATACAGGGATATTCTTGAGCTAAACCTGTACCACTCTGTGCGTGATTTGAGGCTAGGACGGAGGTCCACCTTCCAGCAGGACAATGACCCCAAAACACACTGCTAAAGCAACACGTCAGTGGTTTAAGGGGAAACATGTAAATGTGTTGGAATGGCCTAATCAAAGCCCAGACCTCAATCCAATAGAAAATTTGTGGTCAGACTTAAATATTGCTGTTCACAAGTGCAAACCATCCAACTTGAAGGAGCTGCAGCAGTTTTGCAAGGAGGAATGGGCAAACATCCCAGTGGTGAGATGTGGAAAGCTCATAGAGACTTATCCAGAGCGACTTGGAGCTGTGATTGCCGCAAAAGGTGGCTCAACAAAGTATTGACTTTAGGGGGGTGAATAGTTATGCACATTGACCTTTTCTGTTATTTTGTCCTATTTGTTGTTTGCTTCACAATAAAAAAAAGACAACATCTTCAAAGTTGTGGCCATGTTCTGTAAATTAACTGATGCAAATCCTCAAACAATCCATGTTAATTCCAGGTTGTGAGGCAACAAAACACACAAAATGTCAAGGGGGGTGAATACATTTGCAAGGAACTGTATATATGTAAATTGAATTTATAATAAATAAATAAAAAGACAGCTCCCCCCTGCGTTCTACGACTACGGTCCTCGGGCTTAAACAGGAAAGTTTTACAGAATCAATGCCCCAACATTATTGCTGCTCCTTCATGGATGCAGTGGTCACTGTAGGCAATATCTTCACATAACCTGCAGGTAAAGGATGTCCAGAGACCGTTCCAGACAACAACACATACGCGGCAGCAACTGCACATGCACAGTTTAAAACTCGAAATTTTAAATAATAATAATAATTTTGACTTTTAAACTCATAATTTTTAGTTTTAAACTCAATCATGACTTTCTGCAGGCTTTTTTTTTGGTACATGGCGGAAATGGGCTTCCATAAGTATCAGAGTAAATATGAAGCTAAATGATTTTAACCGGTACTTTATGTCTTCACCTGCAGCTGGTTTATAACAAATAACATCAGATTTACAGTATATGAAAACTTAAAACCATCTCTTCAATGAATTCAGCATCAGTCGGCGATCACCTGTTCTCTCGCGCCGTACACAGCTTGTGGCAGAGAGGCGTCACGCCGCCCCATGAGCAGCATGTTTGGAGTGACGGGGTCAATGTCAGAGGACACATAACCAAGCGCTTTGGAATTGAGTATCACCTCCACGTCGAGGAGAACAGTGTGCAACAAGTCCTCTGAAACACTTTGTCAAATCTTCACTCCAGGTAGTTCCTCATGGTCAGAGCGGATCTCTCGTTCCCACGCTCCCCCATTTCACTTTTATTTCTGTTAAGTTTCAGTTTGTTAATTGTCATCCCCCACTGGTTGTAACTCAGGACAGTGTAAAAATAAATTGAATTGGATTTCACAGATGAGTCCATGTTATCGTAATCGTTGCTGTACAGACTAGGCCCAAACCCAAATATAAAAGAGGACATTTAACTATAACTATAACTATTTAACTGAACTATAACAAAATACATACAGACATAACAGAAAATATCCACATGTTTCCACAGTAACGGCACGGCACGGCACGGTTATTTTGCATTTCTACTAGTGTTGGTATCAGAGTTTGCATATTTTTTTCGTACCACCTCGACTGTGGTTCCATCTGCGCCGTGACATGACGTCGGCCCACTGCCTTACACTGATTGGTCAACGAGTGTCGTCACTGGAAGCGACGTCTGACCCTTTGGTAAAAACAACTCAACCTCCATCTTTAAAACCGGCTGCTCTGCTTCGGCTACAACACGTCCTCCTCACTCCAGAGAAATGGAATCGCACAGAAATCCCCAAAAGGCCCTGGTCGGTGGATGAGGTCCACATGTTACTCTCTTTAGGCCGAAGAAATAATTCAAAGGCAGCTCGAGGCTCAACACAGGAGGTTTCACAAGGTTTTCAGGGAGATCGCTCTGAATATTTTTTGACTGGTATTGAAGCATTTTCAGCATCTACAGCTAGTTATCTTAGCTAAGAAACATAGCTACTACTTATTTGTATATATTGTGTGTGCTCCCTGTGTGCTCTTACTACTGTCCTGTCTGTGCGCTGCAACATCGACATTTCCCCACTGTGGGACGAATAAAGGAATTCTTATCTTATTTTTGACTAGTCTGTGGTAATCCTGGAAATAACTGGTTAGCTACGTATCCCGTTGGCTCAAAGCTCTCACTGAAATGTATTTACTCTTGTAAAAGTTTGATTGTCTGTTGTACACATAGACTGTATATATTAACGGACAGAGTCACGCCTATCTCCGCCGTTCATAGGAGTTGGCCATGAAAAGTGCTTTCATGGAGCAATCGAAGATGGCCGCGAGTGGTCCCGCCCACACGAAAAATGTGAAAAAAACGCATCTGCGCATGCGTCAGCCGGCACAACTCCATTCATTTGAACGACAGACTTAAAAAATTCACCGTGAGTAAACTAGAGTGGACCAAAAAAATCCACCCCCCTCAGCATTGACACACATGTGGAACGGAGCTTTGGGCCAAGAGCCAACTTTTGGTCCATCCTGTAAAGACGTTTTTGAGAGGTCTGCCAACGCTATATGTTAGCATTGGCTAATTCTTCTTCCGGGTCCACCCCCACAGGCCCGGGGTGGTATTGCAGCATGTCAGCGCACGTCATTTTGGCCACTTTTGAGCTGGGACCCTCCCCCACTGGTTGTACACAGTGAGCTAGCTACATTTAGCAACATTTAGCTATCGATAGCAGCTAAGCTAACGTCCTTCCTGTGCTACTGTGCTTTATCTCGTATTATCTGCAGTATTTACGTTTTACCATTCTGTTTTGTGCTTATACTTAAGTTGTTGTGTGTATATTTGTTTGACTTTGGACTTTGTAAACTGTTGGTTTTGCACTTTACTTTTGTTTTTAATAAATCTGTGATTGTATCAAGACTTTGTTTCATTCATTTGTCTGTAAACGTGCAGAAAAGGGGTTCAAAAGTTACAATTTCCTACCATATACTTATGTACTTTTACTACATTTTATTACACAGCTCCTCACAGCAGCAGGAGAACACTCCATTGATTTGAATGTCATTTCAAAACGTATTACCGGCCTGTATTTCTTGATAACGGACCTCTCAAAACAATAATGACCGCTGCCCTTTGGCAACGCACTCTCTGCTTGTAATTCAGATGTGCAGATTACTCCGCAAGTAGTTCCGGGCACTCTGGAGCGAGCCATGCTCAATAAACGCAGATACCAATCAATCAACACATTACAATGTTAATGGGAGAATACATTATACATATACATTCTTAATACACGTGAACAGAGGTTTTCAGAAGTATCTGTTAACGTTTTCATGATAAAAATACCGTTTTAATGTGATCGTGAAAAACCCAGAAGTACATTCCGGGACAGTCCTGAATCCACAGCCTGATTATGGGCCTTTCTCACATTTTTCGCCCACTTCTTATTTTGAGTGTTTCCTCTCTGATGCAGGAGGGTCCAAGGACAGTGACGATCCAGGACATTTATGACCATTTATGGACCGTGGCCGTCCCGCTCCCTCAATGGCCCCTGTGTGTTTGTTATTAATGCATTTCCTGTGTTTGGACGGTTTGATTCTTTGATCTGTTATTGAGGAATCGACAACTTTGTTAAGTCCTTTGAAACGACTGCTGCTGTCACTTATTTCTATACACAAATGCATTAAATTTAAATCACATACTTATTATTATAACTATATATTGACTGAGGAGGCCCCGCGGAAGACCCAGGACACGCTGGAGGGACTATGTCTCTCAGCTGGCCTGGGAACGCCTTGGGGTCCCCCCGGACGAGCTGGAGGAAGTGTGTGTGGATAGGTCATAGGGAAGTCTGGGCGTCTCTGCTTAGACTGCTGCCCCCGCGACCCGGCAACGGATAAAGCGGAAGAAAATGGATGGATGGATGGATATTGACTGTATCCTGACTCAGCCTTGTTTCTAATCTGCTAATCTGAACAATAGCTTTACAGGCTCAAGAGCAGACACACACACACACACACACACACATTATTGCTCAGCCTTTATATGAATAGTTAGCATGAACATTACATTATCACTATGTTAGCCGCTTGTTATTGAGATGTCTCACCGATATTATTTTGGCTTATGTATCCTTATGGAAAGTAGCACACCTGGCAAAATAAGGCAGACTTGGATGGTTTGTTGTTCGCATCTATGCTAACTTCTCCAATAATGCGAACGTTAACAATCTTGAGGGGCAGTTATGCAAGTGTAGATGTTTCCTGGTTGTGCGTTGGTGTTATTGGCATGTAGTAGAGAGGTTCTTAGTTGACAGAATAGTCCTCGTTTAGAGTCTAACCATGTTATGGTTGGAGTAGTTGCTGAAAATGCAAACACAGTATTTCTGCTCAGATAACACCTATTCTTTAGTATAGTTACATAATTTAGCTACATATATTTAGAAATGCTATGAAATGTTGTGTTGTTGTCACTTACCTTCAAAATTCAATCAATCAAACAATAAAATCTTTATTTGTAGAGCACATTTAAAACAGCCTAGGCTTACCAAAGTGCTGAACACACAGCGAGAAAAATAAATTGATACAAAATCAAAACACATAAAATATATACACATACAAAATTAAGAAATTAAATTTAAAAAACCCGAAAACTTGTCTCTTTCTACCTGGTATTTAAAGCCAAAGAGAAAAAGGTGCGTCTTAAGCAGGGATTTAAAGTATTTTTTTTACATATATGAAAAACTGCAAAAAAAAGCATTGATATCTGTGCTGTTTTGAGTGTCATTGTTTCATGTCTTATGTCTTATCTTTCTACTCTTATCACTTGTTTGCACCGTGAGCCAAAACAAATTCCTAGTTTGTGACTTCCTGGTACGGACAAAGACTATAAAAGATTGTGATTGTGATTGTCAGCAATCATCACCGCTCCACATGTGACGCTGTCGGGCGGCGACAGGTGCATCCACATGAACATCTCTCTGCCTGAGGTCGATGAATCCTCCGGGATCAAGAACCTCCGAGACCACTTCAACTTTAGTTTCAACGTGTCTCTGCAGAGGAAGGACCAGGACGTGGTGAGGATCACACATTGTATTTTTGTGTAGCTTTAAATCACAGCAGTCGTTATTTCTGCTGTCGATTTGCTCACACAGATCATAGAATCAAACACATAGAGCCGTCAAATGAAACAACGCGCACACACACACACACACACACACACACACACACACACTCTATCTTGTCTGTCTTATTGTATCTGTATTTGTTTGTACGTCTGCACTTGCATTGTGTGTCTATATTTTCACAATAAAAAAATTATAATAGAACATTCAGACTCAACCATTGGTCCATAAATGTCCGTAAATGTGGTTGAACATGGAGTCTCCTGGATCCACCACTGTCCTTAGACCCTCCTGCATCAGAGGAACAACTCTAAAAACCCAGTGGGAGAAAAGCAAGCCCCGGTGATCCAAGATGGCGTCCTGTTCAAATGAATGGCTTGTGCTCAGTAGTTCATGGGACTTCATGGAGATCGGGAGATTAGCAGAACTCGCCTATATTTGGGCATCGTCTGGTCCTCCCGGTTCTGTGCAGTGGACGAGCTCCCATGATGCTTTGCACCAAATACGCGTGCGTGGCTCTCACGCACGTGGACAGAGGGGCTCGGCTGCGCTCCGACCAATCAGAGCTGCTGATCAGAGAAGCGGTAGAGCGGGAGACAAACAAGCAGGGTTTGTGGCTGTAAAGTGTGGATTTAAAGAAAACCGAAGGATTTAAGAAGAAAAAAAGTTCAGGATGACAAGGGACACTAAAATCCCACAAAATCCGACCTTTATGAAAGCTGTAGGTTCTCTATCAGGTTCTCTGTCAGCTGAGGTCGAGCCGATTTAATCTACATTGAGTTCTATGGGACTTTTCTTCAGGCTGTAGATCCAGGACTCAGGCTGTAGATCCAGGACTCAGGCTGTAGAACGAGGACCAAGGCCACGCAAAACAGGTGCAGGTGGAGGGGGCTGGGTTCAGGGGTCCCATCATCACACCATGAGACAGACGATGGGATAGTAGGTGAATAGCAATGAACAGACTACAGCTGAAGTGTGTAATGATGTCAGATAGTGTGGTACCAGACCGTTGTGTGTCTTCCAGGTCTTCATGAAGATTATTCAGCAGACGTTGCTTGTATCCAACCTGGTCCCAGGAGAAAAGTACTGTGTGAAGGTGCAGCCTCAATACCTGGAGATGCACTTCAAGCCGTCGCCATGGAAATGTGTGTCAACAAACCCCGCCCCCTCAGGTGAGTTTAGAACCACTGTGCATGTGAGTGTGTGTGTGAGAGAGCGCACAGGTGTGTGTGTGTGTGGGTGTCATGGCGTGTGACATCACTTGTGGTGTTGTGTTCAGTGTTTAAGGGCGTGGTCTCGGGGGCCGTGGTGCTGGTCTGCTGCCTCATGGTTCTGTCCCTGGTTCTCTGGGGCCTGAGTTACATTGGAATCATCTGCAAACTCAAACAAGCCCTGCCCCTTCCACTCATGGTACGTCTCTCCACATCACAGACACGCCTCGTAACACTCTCTGGTCTCTCTCTGGTCTCCCTGTTCTCTCTGGTCTTTCTCTCTGGTCTCTTTCTCTGGTCTCTCACTGGTCTCAATCTCTGGCCTCTCTCTGGTCTCTCTCTGGCCTCTCTCTGGTCTCTCTCTGGCCTCTCTCTGGCCTCTCTCTGGTCTCTCCCTGGTCTCTCTGGTCTCTCTCTGGTCTCTCTCTGGTCTCTCCCTGGTCTCTCTCTGGTCTCTCTCTGGTCTCTCTCTGGCCTCTCTCTGGTCTCTCTCTGGCCTCTCTCTGGTCTCTCTCTGGTCTCTCTCTGGCCTCTCTCTGGTCTCTCTCTGGTCTCTCTCTGGTCTCTCCCTGGTCTCTCTCTGGTCTCTCCCTGGTCTCTCTCTGGTCTCTCTCTGGTCTCTCTCTGGTCTCTCCCTGGTCTCTCTCTGGTCTCTCTCTGGTCTCTCCCTGGTCTCTCCCTGGTCTCTCTCTGGTCTCTCCCTGGTCTCTCCCTGGTCTCTCTCTGGTCTCTCTCTGGTCTCTCTCTGGTCTCTCTCTGGTCTCTCTCTGGTCTCTTTCTCTGGTCTCTCACTGGTCTCAATCTCTGGCCTCTCTCTGGTCTCTCCCTGGTCTCTCTCTGGTCTCTCTCTGGTCGCTCTCTGGTCTCTCTCTGGCCTCTCTCTTGTCTCTCTCTGGTCTCTCCCTGGTCTCTCTATGGCCTCTCTCTGGTCTCTCTCTGGTCTCTCCCTGGTCTCTCTCTGGTCTCTCTCTGGTCTCTCCCTGATCTCTCTCTGGTCTCTCTCTGGTCTCTCCCTGGTCTCTCTCTGGTCTCTCTCTGGTCTCTCTCTGGTCTCTCTCTGGTCTCTCTCTGGTCTCTCTCTGGTCTCTCTCTGGTCTCTCGCTGGTCTCTTTCTCTGGTCTCTCACTGGTCTCAATCTCTGGCCTCTCTCTGGTCTCTCCCTGGTCTCTCTCTGGTCTCTCTCTGGTCTCTCTCTGGTCTCTCTCTGGTCTCTCCCTGGTCTCTCTCTGGTCTCTCTCTGGTCTCTCCCTGGTCTCTCTCTGGTCTCTCTCTGGTCTCTCTCTGGTCTCTCTCTGGTCTCTCTCTGGTCTCTCCCTGGTCTCTCACTGGTCTCAATCTCTGGTCTCTCTCTGGTCTCTTCCTGGTCTCTCCCTGGTCTCTCTCTGGCCTCTCTCTGGTCTCTCTCTGGTCTCTCTCTGGCCTCTCTCTGGTCTCTCTCTGGTCTCTCCCTGGTCTCTCTCTGTCTGGCTCTCTCGGCCTCTCTCTGGTCTCTCTCTGGTCTCTCTCTGGCCTCTCTCTGGTCTCTCTCTGGTCTCTCTCTGGTCTCTCCCTGGTCTCTCTCTGGTCTCTCCCTGGTCTCTCTCTGGTCTCTCTCTGGTCTCTCTCTGGTCTCTCCCTGGTCTCTCTCTGGTCTCTCTCTGGTCTCTCTCTGGTCTCTCCCTGGTCTCTCTCTAGTCTCTCCCTGGTCTCTCCCTGGTCTCTCTCTGGTCTCTCTCTGGTCTCTCTCTGGTCTCTCTCTGGTCTCTCTCTCTCTGGTCTCTCACTGGTCTCAATCTCTGGCCTCTCTCTGGTCTCTCCCTGGCCTCTCTCTGGTCTCTCTCTGGTCTCTCTCTGGTCTCTCTCTGGTCTCTCTCTGGTCTCTCTCTGGTCGCTCTCTGGCCTCTCTCTGGCCTCTCTCTTGTCTCTCTCTGGTCTCTCCCTGGTCTCTCTCTGGTCTCTCTCTGGTCTCTCTCTGGTCTCTCTCTGGTCTCTCTCTGGTCTCATAATGACATTTCCTTGTGTGGACAGATGGTTTTGAAGCATCACTCTTCTGTGATGAGGGATCCGGACCCCAGAGAGCTCGTGTCCCCCGTGTGTCTGTTCCCTCAGCCTGAGTCCCGTCTGCACCAGTCCTGGTCCCACCGCCAGGACGAGCTAGAGGAGGAGGAGGAAGAGGAGGAAGAGAAGGAGGACCAGGAGCAGGACCTGTACATGGACCGAGGAGCCGACCTGTCCGCTGGTACACACCATTTTTCACTTTATCAAATGTGTTTATTTGTCACCTCAAAAAGATTGTCTATTCTATTCTATTCTATTGTTTAAGATAATAGATTCAGATTCAGATTCCGTTTATTTGCCATTTGCAGTAAAAAAAAACCACATTGGAATACATTAGCAAAAAGTCCCCAGTGTGCACAGACAAATACAGACATAAAACAACATTAAAAGACACAAATAAAACAGTAAACAAATGTCACTGTGAAATCGATCGACTAAAACAGTTTCAAAACAAGTGCAAATCATTAAAGTGCTCTGTTCACACTGATAACAGCTTGTGGATAAAAACTGTTAGCGTAACGAGATGTCCTGCATCTCAGAGAGCAATATCTTCTGCCAGAGGGAAGAAGCTGGAACATGGCTTTCCCAGGGTGGCCAGAAGAGTCATTGACAATCCTAAGAGCTTTGTTTAAAAGTCTGGATGTATAAAGAACCTCCAGAACAGGAAGCTCACAGCCCACGGTCCTCTTTGCAGAGCGGAGCACCTTGTTTAAAGCTCTCTTTTCTTTATCTGTGATGTTTCCAAACCACACAGACACAGAACCAACAAGTAAACTCTCAATGGTGCAGCGATAAAAGTTAAGCAGAATCTTAGAGTTAGTGGTAAATTCTCTAAGTTTAAGCAGAAAGTAGAGACGCTGACGAGCTTTCTTAACGACTCGGTCAGTGTTTTTAACCCATTTCAGGTTAGACAGAGTTAAACCCAGAAACTTGCACTCCTCTACGATCTGCACCTGGGAGTTGTCGATTACGACAGGCAAATGAGAACTATTGCGACTGAAGTCGTAGACCAGTTCACATGTTTTGGATGCGTTCAACTGGAGGTTGTTAGTTTGACTCCACTGAACCACATTTTGTATCTCTGCTCTATAAGAGGATTCATCAGTGTCACTGATGAGACCGATGATGGTGGTGTCATCAGCATATTTGATGATCAAGTTTGAGTCAGAGGAGGACACACAATCGTGAGTGTACAAAGTAAAAAGCAAAGGACTCAAAATACATCCCTGAGGAGAACCAGTGCTCACAGACACAACATCAGAAAAACAGTCGTTGATTTTCACTCTCTGAGATCTGTCAGTTAAAAAGCTAAAAATCCATTTACACATGGCAACACTTAAACCGAGAGACATGAGCTTTTCCATCAGTTTACCTGGGACAAGGCAGTTAAAAGCAGAGCTATAATCGATGAAAAGCATTCTTGCAACAGATTTACTAGTGTCCAAGTGACTGTAGACAGAGTTCAGAGCAAAGGAGATGGCATCCTCCACACTCCTGTTCTGTCTGTAGCAAACTGGAGCGGGTCAACACTCACAGGGATCTGGCTCTTAATGAAGTCCAGCACAAGCCGCTCAAAAGTCTTCATAAGAACAGACGTGAGGGCCACAGGACGATAGTCATTCAGGCATGTCACAGGAGTTTTCTTAGGAACTGGAATGATGGTGGACTCTTTAAAGCAGTTCGGCACAGTACAGTTCCTTAGCGACAGGTTGAAAATGTCTGTTAGCACAGGGGCAAGTTGCTCAGAGCACAGTTTCAGGACACGAGGAGGGATGCCGTCCGGGCCTGGGGCTTTCCGGACTGTGGTCCTGGACATGACACGCCTGACTTCCTCCTGAGTCACGGTGAAGGTACCTTGATTGAAACACTCAGGGAATACAGTAGGACAGGCATCAGCGGATTCAAAGCGACAGTAGAACGTGTTCAGCTCGTTTGGCAGAGCTTGGCCGACAGATGCAATTTTCCCAACGCTAGGTTTCCACGATGTGATGGCTTTAATACCGTCCACATGCGCCGAGGGTCATCTTCCTCAAAATAACTCTTTAACCTGTTCCCGTAACTGCGCTTTGCAGATTTAATAGAACGTTTCAATGAGTAACAGGATAGCTTATAAGCAACTGTATCATTTGATTGAAACGCCAACGCACGCTCATGAAGTTTCAGTTTCACTTCCGCGTTCATCCAAGGGTTTTGACTAAAATGTTCTTTAATGACCTTCTGTGGGACACAACAGTCAATACAGAAGCGTATGTATCCAGACACAGCGTCACAGAATTCATTGACGTCCTCTGATTGAAACACAGACCAGTCCGTAGCATCAAAACAACCTTGTAGCTTCATGCTCGCCTCCTCAGACCAACACTGCACAGTGCGAGAGGTTGGTTTATGTTCCCTGCTCCTCTGAGTATACGAAGGAAGAAGGAGAACAGAGGAGTGGTCAGACTTTCCAAAAGGAGGTCAGATCCTGTAGGGCTACTTTGTAATCCGCACGTGGGTGAATGTAAACAGCACATAAAAATATCACTGAAAACTCACGCACCTCCGCCTCTGGCCTTGCCCGTGGTCTCCTTCACTCTGTCCGCGCGGTGAGCGGTGAATCCCGGGGGCTGAACAGCAGAGTCCGGGACGTTCGAGTGGAGCCACGTCTCGCTGAGGCAGAACACAGCGCAGTCCCGGGCCTCGTGCTGGCTCTGGACCCGACACAGGAGCTCGTCCGTCTTGTTGGGCAGAGACTGGACGTTGGCCAGGTAGATGGAGGGCAAAGGGGTCCTGGAGGAGCGGCTACGAACGAGCAGACCGCCTCGCCTTCCCCGGTGTCTGCGCCTCCTTCGCCGACTCGAGGTGCCCAGCTCCACACCGCGGAGAGAACGGCGGAGACGCCCAGTCCCCTCGCTCTGTTGGCGGCCACCGCCGCGGCCCGCCTGCCGTGCTCCACCAGCCTCTTGAGTGGGACACTCAAAGAAGTTTGTGCACCTCAGTTCAGGTAAAACGAGTGACCCGTCACACTCGTGGTCCCGAATGTACAGAAGTGTTTGCCAATCATATTTAACTGTGGCAAGTGAATCCCAGACGAAAAACAACAAAACACAGATTGTGCGCACCAGAGCGTTCACTGCGGCGCCCTGACACGGCGCCATCTTGCTAGTCCGAAAAAGTGGAATCTGTGATAAAATGATAAAATGAGACACACTCTGCTTCTTCTTCTTCTTCTCTGCTCTGGTTCAGAGTGAAACTCTGAATGCTTTATTAGCATTTTTCCCCCCAAAAAGCTAGCATTACTCTAGTATATTTCCTCTTCTTCTGATTGGTTGGGATCTGGTCTGGACCAGTGTAAAACCATGAACACGATTGTAAAGAGCAACTCAAGACCAATAGTTATAATACACACACAGAGACACACACACAGATACATACACACAAACATAGATACACACACAGAGACACAGATACATACACAGAGACACGCGCACACGCACACAGATACATACACACACACAGATACATACACACACACAGAGACACACACACAGATACATACACACACAGAGAGACACACACAGATACATACACACACACAGATACATACACACACACAGATACATACACACAGAGAGACACACACAGATACATACACACACACAGAGACACACACAGATACATACACACACACATAGATACACACGTTTCAAATACATTGGTTTTTTTGTGTCTAAATCTTTACAAACGTATTTTTTCACTTCCTTCAGATTCCAGTTTGACGTGGGGCCAGATGAGGAACTGCAACCGGTCTGTGCTCTATCAGTCTGGGAGTCCCACTGCCGGCACGGACCAGGAGGAGGAGGAAGAGGAGGAAGAAGAGGAGGAGGTCCCACAAGCCAGCGTTTGGGCGGATCCTGTGGACCCTGTGGACCCTGTGGACCCTGTGGACTCAGTGGACCCTGTAGACCTGGTAGACTGGGGCTCAGAGCTGGAGCAGGACTGTGTGGACCTGTTCTCTGTGACCGTCTCTGCTCTGGATGACGAGCCGCCATCTTTCTGCACATCCGGCCAAACTCTTCTACCTCAGCCAGACTCAGACTCAGACTCGGACTTGGACTCAGACACAGCGCCCCCACAGGCCGAGTGGAACAATTACATGGATCGGCAAATATGAACGCAGTTGTAATAAGGATTTTTTTGTAATCAAAGGATAAAAGTATTTATTTTGTGTTTCTCTGAGATTCATTACTGAAGCGAACGCCGCACGTACGTCACATTACACATGAGTTTTTATACTTGGTTTTAGTGGAAAGCGGAGCACCTGGAGGAAACCTACGCAGACACAGGGAGAACATGCAAACTCCACTCAGAAAGGCCCTGTTCCAGCTGGGATTCGAACTCAGAGAATACGAATCTCTCTGAATATCTTTCTGGTCTCTCTCTAGTTTGAGACACACAAAGATACACACAGATACACACACACACACATGCGTGCGCACACACCCACATACAAGTACACACAGATACACTTAGACACACACTCACAGATACAGACAGACACACACGCACACATACACAGACACACATACACAGACAGACACATATATACACAGACACACAGATACAGACAGACACACACAGATACACTTACAGATACACACAAACATACACACACATAGAGACACACAGGCACAGTTACCCACACACACACAGACAGACACACACATACCCATACAGACAGACACACACAGATACACTTACAGACACACAGATACACACAAACATACACACACATAGAGAGACACAGACACACAGACAGACACACACATACCCACACAGACACACACACATACACACCGATACACACACACTCATGTCCTCGCAGTGGATTAAAATCACAAACAAACTTAACAAACGATGATGTCATGCTGCTCTCTGATTGGTCAATCTGCTTTTGCCAAAAGACAAATGCAAAAATAAACAAAGCGGCCATCTTTATTATTGTTATTTGTGATGAAGGACAAACCTGCGTCAGAGAAGTTCACTTCAAGTTGTTTTTACTTGAACCTTTTTACGGAGTATCTGGTTCATGGTACAGTGTGATTATCATCTCAGAGCAGATGTAGTTTTTGTGCGGAGTTATAAAATCACATCTGGTTCTTTTTACCACTATTACAACAAATCAGTGAAATTCTGAGAAATTCCCCAAAAAGTCCCTCGTTTTATTTCAATAAATTTACAGGGTTTTTACATTTGCTAGATCTCACAACCAGGTCTACACCAGAGACCGGACATTTTAAATATTTACATTTTTATATGTTGAATCTATAAATCTCTGTGTGTGTGCCTTCTAACTATTTGTATGTGTGTGTGTGTTTGTGTGTGTACCCATGGTAAGTGTGTTTGTGTGTGGACAGAACTCAAAAAGTTTTCCACCAGTTTTATAAAAAGTAATTTGTCGGGTTATTTGGTTTTTTACCTTTACTAAAATTCATATTAACTCTCTCTCTCTCTCTCTCTCTCATCGGTAATATGTATAAAGAAAATCGTTTCTGTGTGAACAAAAATAATGTCAGAAAAAGCTTATCTAAATTCAAAACATGCAACATTGGCCACACACACATGGAAACTAGAGATAAAACCTCTCGGATCTCTCTCTGGTCTCTCTCTGGTCTCACCCTGGTCTCTCTCTGGTCTCTCTGGTCTCACCCTGGTCTCTCTCTGGTCTCTCTCTGATCTCTCTCTGGTCTCTCTCTGGTCTCTCTCTGGTCTCACCCTGGTATCTCTCTGGTCTCTCTCTTGTCTCTCTCTGGTCTCTCCCTGATCTCTCTCTGGTCTCTCTCTGGTCTCTCCCTGATCTCTCTCTGGTCTCTCTCTGGTCTCACCCTGGTCTCTCTCTGGTCTCTCTCTGGTCTCTCCCTGATCTTTCCCTGATCTCTCCCTGATCTCTGGTCTCTCTCTGGTCTCTCTCTGGTCTCTCTCTGGTCTCTCCCTGATCGCTGGTCTCTTTCTGGTCTCTCCCTGGTCTCTCCCTGGTCTCTCCCTGGTCTCTCTCTGGTCTATCTTTGATCTCTCTCTGGTCTCTTTCTGGTCTCTCCCTGGTCTCTCCCTGGTCTCTCCCTGGTCTCTCTCTGGTCTATCTTTGATCTCTCTCTGGTCTCTCTCTGGTCTCTCTGGTCTCTCCCTGGTCTCTCTCTGGTCTGTCTTTGATCTCTCTCTGGTCTCTCTCTGGTCTCTCTTTGATCTCTCTCTGGTCTCTCTCTGGTCTCTCTCTGATCTCTCTCTGGTCTCTCTCTGGTCTCTCCCTGGTCTCTCTCTGGTCTCTCCCTGGTCTCTCTCTGGTCTCTCTTTGATCTCTCTCTGGTCTCTCTCTGGTCTCTCCCTGGTCTCTCCCTGGTCTCTCTCTGGTCTCTCCCTGGTCTCTCTCTGGTCTCTCTTTGATCTCTCTCTGGTCTCTCTCTGGTCTCCCCCTGGTCTCTCTCTGGTCTCTCCCTGGTCTCTCTCTGGTCTCGATCAAGCTGATCTAAGAATGTGTCATAGTCCTTGCAAACACACACATGTGAAACCTGGTGATAGAACAAAGCTGAGGCTCTAGTTTGAATGTTTACTGTTGTTTATCCGCTGCACCCTCGGTTACAAATATACAACATGAAGTTCAAAGGTTATGGAAAAAGAATGATGACTTTTTGGTTCAAAGCATTAACTTATGTAGGTACCCAAGAACCTAAAGAAGCAAATATGCTGCACTCTCTAATTGGTTCAGTGAATGCTGCTTCAAAAAACACTTTTTTCTCTTACCCATCCCCTTTGACAAAAAATAAATAAAAATAGCACAGATATTTTTCCCAAAAATATTTGTATGTCTAGTGGGTTCATTTTCTTTAACACTAAATATGTATTTTGTAAAATAATAAGGAATTCTCTAAATGAATTCAAGTTGAACGCGTTGTAATGATGCGCGGTTACAGTAGATCACGTGCTTTCCCGTTAGCTGTTGCCTTAAACGGGACTACGCACTTCTCTACATTCCACTGATTATTATTTTTTTCTTCATACATTACACTAAATAAACACCCAAACAATGTTTATACGCGTTACAGTCTGGTTCAGATCTATTTATGAATATGTATTTTAGTTTTTCTGTGCACGGATATTTTTCCTGTTTCCGCGGTGACCCTGAAGTAGGCACGAGGCGCTAGTTGTAAACACTAGAACGATCATGGATTCTGATGAGAGGCGGCCATCTTGTGTTACTAGAACTGGAAATTATTTAGATTTGTTGGTTAATAATGCTTCAGCATCGGCCCCGTTTTCACTACTATACTCTGCCCAACTCTACTCTACTCTACTCTAGACAGCTCTACTCTACTTTACTCTTCACTAGTCTACTCTACCACAGACAACTCTACTCTACTCTACTCTACCCTGCCCTGCTCTACTCTACTCTACTCTATGCTACTCTACCCTAGACAGCTCTGCTCTACTCTACTCTACTCTACTCTACTCTACTCTACTCTATGCTACTCTACTCTACTCTACTCTACTCTACTCTACCCTGCCCTGCTCTACTCTACTCTATGCTACTCTACTCTACTCTACTCTACCCTGCCCTGCCCTGCTCTACTCTACTCTATGCTACTCTACCCTAGACAGCTCTGCTCTACTCTACTCTACTCTACTCTACCCTGCCCTGCTCTACTCTACTCTATGCTACTCTACTCTACTCTACTCTACTCTACTCTACTCTACCCTGCCCTGCTCTACTCTACTCTATGCTACTCTACTCTACTCTACTCTACTCTACCCTGCCCTGCCCTGCTCTGCTCTGCTCTACTCTACTCTACCCTAGACAGCTCTGCTCTTCTCTACTCTACTCTACCCTAGACAGCTCTGATCTACTCTATTCTACTCTACTCTACCCTGTTTGGGAATGTTTCCACTGCCCGTCTATAACCAGCACCAGGTCCTTCTTTAGTCCCTCTTGGTCCTGGTTCTATCCAGGCCAAGCTGGTACTAAAGTGTACTAACTGACAGTGATTAGTCAGAGTGCTGCTGGAAGCCATGGTTACCCAGGAATTTTCCCCAAAACTGGCTTGTTGTGGGTAGGTTGCTATAGGATACAGCACCAGATATGAAAGTGTAATGGAAACACAACTAGGTAGAGTCGAGCCGCACACTGACACACACACACCTCAGCTATAATCTCATGAGCTCGCAATAAAGTTTACGACCCTGTGCTTTATCCAAGTTAAAAGAACCAGAGAGAGTTTTCACACGTCAACAATCATTTTAATCCCCTTTTTTTGCACAACAGCCTGGGACCCGTCTGTCTCATGGTAAACATTATGATGATACAAAAGTGAAGGCCACAGGACATTTTTACTCCTCCCTCTTGTGGCAGCATTGGGAGTTACAGGCGGAAAGCATTTTGTTTGTAACTTTATATTTATTATCCTATATATTCTACTTTCTACAACATGACGGATGTGTATCACTGAGAAATAATGCAATGTATGTTTCTCTTTAAAGAACACATTGAAAAAAATAAATGTAAATAAATATTAAATTAATAAATTATACGTCAAGTTTAAGAGGCACTTACCTTTTTTCATTATCTGGTCTCTCTGGTGTCTGGTCTCTCTCTTTCTGTCTCTGGTTCTGTAGTCTCTCACTGGTATCTGGTGTCTCTCTCTGGTTCTGGTCTCTCTCTCTGGTTAGTCTCTCTTTCTCTGGTTCTCTCTCTCTGGTTCTGGTCTCTCTCTCTCTGGTTCTGGTCTCTCTCTCTCTGGTTCTGGTCTCTCTCTCTCTGGTTCTGGTCTCTCTCTCTGGTTCTTCTCTCTCTCTCTGGTTCTGGTCTCTCTCTCTCTGGTTCTGGTCTCTCACTTTGGTCTTTCCCATATACAAATAAAGTTTCAGCCCTTCTCCACCCAATCCTTCCAAGTTTACTCCCATTAACAAAACATGTTGTAGATTTTTGCTCGAGTAACAAGATTTTTTTTTCAAATAAACTCTTCTTGAACACAAAGACAGTCGAAAAGAAAAACATTAGTTGATTTAAATAAGATAAAGTTACAGTCTCTGGCCATGACCCTGACCCTGAACAGGATGTGAGCACAGTGGGGATCCCTCTAGAGTTCCTCAGTCCTGGCTCTTGATTTGGAGAACGCATGGGTCTGGTCTGAGGGTCTGGACCAGGTCTCATCTCTGCGTCTGGTCTGTGGTCTGCGCTGGGACTGCCTTCCAGGTAAACACGCACACACGCACACGCACACACACATATACGCGACGCACAGAGGACGCGCAGTCCACCGCAGCGGGGGGTCGGCTCTCGGATCTCAAGTCTCGGCTCTAGTTTCCGCTCAGTGGGCGGTGAAGTTTTGCGCTGTTTCTGCTTTTTTTCCACAATGACTAAATATGTGACATTCTGCAGCGTGTGTTTGATATATGTGTTACAGTTGGAGGTCGTGTGTGTGTGTGTGTGTGTGTGTGTGTGTGTGTGTGTGTGTGTGTGTGTGTGTGTGTGTGTGTGTGTGTGTGTGTGTGTGTGTCTGAGCTGAGGGAGAGTCCGGCGGGGGCGGATGAGGGCGAAGCGATCACTTGTGCACATGTTTTGATTCGGTTGCATCCGGGTTATTTCATCATCCTGTTTCTACTTTCTAAATAAAACATAGGTAACAGTGTATTGTTGTAAAAGGCCAAAGTCAAAATTACTGAAATTTTACTAAATATATCTTAAATTGGGTAACATTTTCTGGTTTCTGACTCTGGTCTCTCTCTAATCTCTCTCTCTCTGATCTCTCTCTCTCTCTAGTCTCTCTCTCTGGTCTCTCTCTAGTCTCTCGCTCTCTGGCCTCTCTCTGGTCTCTCTCTGGTCTCTCTCTGGCCTCTCTCTGGTCTCTCTCTGGCCTCTCTCTGGTCTCTCTCTGCTCTCTCTCTCTCTCTCTGGTCTCTCTCTCTAGTCTCTCTCTGGTCTTTCTCTGGTCTCTCTCTGGTCTCTCTCTGGTCTCTCTCTGGTCTCTCTCTGGTCTCTCTCTGGCCTCTCTCTGGTCTCTCTCTGGTCTCTCTCTGGCCTCTCTCTGGTCTCTCTCTGGTCTCTCTCTGCTCTCTCTCTCTCTCTCTCTGGTCTGTCTAGTCTCTCTCTGGTCTCTCGCTGGTCTCTCTCTCTAGTCTCTCTCCCTGGTCTCTCTCTCTGGTCCTTCTCACTGGTCTCTCTCTGGTCTCTCTCTAGTCTCTCTCCCTGGTCTCTCCCTGGTCTCTCTCTGGTCTCTCTCTGGTCTCTCTCTGCTCTCTCTCTCTCTCTCTCTGGTCTGTCTAGTCTCTCTCTGGTCTCTCGCTGGTCTCTCTCTCTAGTCTCTCTCCCTGGTCTCTCTCTCTGGTCCTTCTCACTGGTCTCTCTCTGGTCTCTCTCTAGTCTCTCTCCCTGGTCTCTCCCTGGTCTCTCTCTGGTCTCTCTCTGGTCTCTCTCTCTGGTCTCTCTCTCTGGTTTCTGGCCTCTCTCTCTCTGGTCTGTCTTGTGCTGTGTGTTCCTCATTCCTATGGTTCTGTAACTAGTGATTGCAACACTGACATTTCCTCACTCTGGGAGCATAAAGGATCTTTATCTTAAGCGTATTATTAAAAAAATGTACTTTAATTTGCAGAGTTTATGGACTGATTTTGACTTCACAGTTTTAGAAGGTATAGGACGCTTGTTTATTGTCAAAATCGAGTCATGGAAGCTAACGGCTAACATGCTAACATGAGTGAACCATAGACTGTAAGTATAAACAGACGTAGTGACGCGTCTCTCCGCCGTTCTAACTAATGGGCCAAAAATTGGGCTGTGCTGGGGTGATTCAAAATGGCCGCGGGGGCTGGAAAATGTGAAAAAACACATCTGCGCATGCGTCAGCTGCAAGAGCCCCATTAATTTAAACGAGTGACTTCAAAAATTCACAGCGACTAAACTAGACTGGTCCAAAACACCCCCCTCAGCATTGACACACATGTGGGACGGAGCTTTGGGCCAAGAGCCACTTTTGGACCATCCTGTAAAGACGTTTTCCAGAGGTAAGAAGATGCTATATGTTAGCATTGGCTAATTCTTATTCCGGGTCCACCCCCCACAGGCCCGGGGTGGTATTGCAGCATGTCAGCGCACGTCATTTTGGCCACTTATGAGCTGGGACCCGCCCCCACTGGTTCAAACTAATGTGACATCACTTTTGCCTTCTGTGGGCTTTTTCAAAATGGTCGCGGGCCACCCCTCCCGCAGGAAATTGTGAAAAAACGCATTCGCGCATGCTTTAGCTGCACCAGCCCCATTCATTTAACTAGTGTATTCTGAAGTCCACAGCGACTCAACTAGACTGGTCCAAAAAATATACTCCCCTCAACATTGACAGCATCTGGAACGGAGCTTTGGGCCAAAAGCAACTTTAGGACCATCCTGTAAAGACGTTTTCAAGAGGTAAAAAAAACGCCATACAAAAGCATTGGGTAATTCTTTTTCCGGGTACACCCCCACCGGTGCGGAGTGGTATTGCAGTATGTCAGTGCACGTGTTCATGGACCGTTTGGAGCTGGGACCCGCCCCCACTGGAGTGAATGTGATAGTCATGGAAGCTAACGGCTAACATGCTAACGTGGGTGAATGTTTGATCCATGATGTTTGTGCAGAGAGGAGCTGCTGATGCTGAAGGATGCGGCTCCCACAGACATGTTTGTGCTGCTGCTGCTCTGCCCCCTGCTGGCCGCCTCCCGTAAGTCACCACCTCTACTCTGCTCCCGTCTCTGTCCACAAGCTTTCATCACAATTTGAGTATGGCCCTAAACCACAACAGCAGATCATAGAATCAAACAAACAGGAAGTAGTCAGAGCATTAATAACAAACACACAGAGCCGTTGGTCCAGAGGAAACGGGACGACCACTGTCCAAAAAAGGGAATAAAAGTCCCGGATGAGAGTCTTGACCCTCCTGCACCAGAGAGGAACCAGTAAAAAATCAAGTGGGAAAAAATGAAATAAATGTCAGAGAGGCCCATATTGAGGGACGGATCCCGGATCTACAGCCTCAGTCCTGGATCTACAGCCTCAGTCCTGGGTCTACAGCCTCAGTCCTGGATCTACAGCCTCAGACCTGGGTCTACAGCCTCAGTCCTGGGTCTACAGCCTCAGTCCTGGATCTACAGCTTCAGTCCTGGATCTACAGCCTCAGTCCTGGATCTACAGCCTCAGTCCTGGATCTACAGCCTCAGTCCTGGATCTACAGCCTCAGTCCTGGATCTACAGCCTCAGACCTGGGTCTACAGCCTCAGTCCTGGGTCTACAGCCTCAGTCCTGGATCTACAGCCTCAGTCCTGGATCTACGGCCTCAGTCCTGGGTCTACAGCCTCAGTCCTGGATCTACAGCCTCAGTCCTGGATCTACAGCCTCAGACCTGGATCTACAGCCTCAGTCCTGGATCTACAGCCTCAGTCCTGGATCTACAGCTTCAGACCTGGATCTACAGCCTCAGTCCTGGATCTACAGCCTCAGTCCTGGATCTACAGCCTCAGTCCTGGATCTACAGCCTCAGTCCTGGATCTACAGCCTCAGACCTGGATTTACAGCCTCAGTCCTGGATCTACAGCCTCAGTCCTGGATCTACAGCCTCAGACCTGGATCTACATCCTCAGACCTGGATTTACAGCCTCAGTCCTGGATCTACAGCCTCAGTCCTGGATCTACAGCCTCAGTCCTGGATCTACAGCCTCAGTCCTGGGTCTACAGCCTCAGTCCTGGATCCACCCAAAACCTTTTAGTAAGAGGGTCACTTTAGTCCAGTAGAGTAGAGTAGAGTAGGTGGAAAAGGGGCTTTCAATACTAATTTCTGCTTTATAAAATGTAATTTAATTTAGCCAATATTAGATTAATGGGGCCTAAGAATTGCAAAATAGAGGGTTCCCAGCTTTTGCTCCGCTACAGAACAGAATAGAGCAGTCGTCTTTCTTTATACAGTTGAAGAAGATGACATAGTCTGGGATCGCGTCTTTCATTCAGACAGAAGACATGTTTTATTGTCGATGGTAGAGACAGCACGAACAACACGAACAACAGAATGCAAGTGTATTATACAGAGCGGAGGCATGGAGACCTCCAATCAGCAGCTGCCACGGTGCCATGTAGCTTGGCCTTCAGATAGACAAAACAAGGGAAAAGTACTGGCTTCTGCACATTGATAGAATGATGAGTTTTAACTTTAACAAAAGTTGCTTAAAATCTCGCAGAGTATAGCACAAGTCTTGTATGTTGGTTTGGCAGTTGTTCCTCCGGCTCCAGAGAGAGTCGTCCTGAGCTCCTCCAACATGAAGCACACGCTGCACTGGGACCGAGGAGCTGGGACCGGACCACACGTCTCCTACAGCGTATCCTTCCACACAGAAAGGTAAACAGTCCCACAGTGCATCCTTCCACACAGACAGGTAAATAGTCCCACAGCGTATCCTTCCACACAGACAGGTAAACAGTCCCGCAGCGCATCCTTCCACACAGACAGGTAAACAGTCCCGCAGCGTATCCTTCCACACAGACAGGTAAATAGTCCTGCAGCGTATCCTTCCACACAGACAGGTAAACAGTCCTACAGCGTATCCTTCCACACAGACAGGTAAATAGTCCCGCAGCGTATCCTTCCACACAGACAGGTAAACAGTCCCGCAGCGTATCCTTCCACACAGACAAGTAAATAGTCCTGCAGCGTATCCTTCCACACAGACAGGTAAATAGTCCTGCAGCGTATCCTTCCACACAGACAGGTAAACAGTCCTACAGCGTATCCTTCCACACAGACAGGTAAATAGTCCTGCAGCGTATCCTTCCACACAGACAGGTAAACAGTCCCGCAGCGCATCCTTCCACACAGACAGGTAAACAGTCCCGCAGCGTATCCTTCCACACAGACAGGTAAATAGTCCTGCAGCGTATCCTTCCACACAGACAGGTAAACAGTCCTACAGCGTATCCTTCCACACAGACAGGTAAATAGTCCCGCAGCGTATCCTTCCACACAGACAGGTAAACAGTCCCGCAGCGTATCCTTCCACACAGACAGGTAAACAGTCCCGCAGCGTATCCTTCCACACAGACAAGTAAATAGTCCTGCAGCGTATCCTTCCACACAGACAGGTAAATAGTCCTGCAGCGTATCCTTCCACACAGACAGGTAAACAGTCCTACAGCTTATGATAAATATAACAATATTAATAATGATAATGTATTGGTTTTATAAAGCACTTTTCTGGACCCTCAAAGATGCATCAAATGTCATTATTCATTCACTCCAGACACGGTGGTGATAAACTACTACTGTAGCCACAGCTGCCCTGGGGCACACTGCCATACAGTTTGGCACTTTACAGCCGCAGCCGCCACACTGTAGCACCTGGTGATCCCAGAGGTCTCCCATCACAGCACTAACCAGGCCCTGTTATTGCTAAGCTTCATAGGCCGTATATCCTTCCACACACACAGTCCAGCGATGTGGTCAGTGTGGGACAGTTGGCGAGCTCCCTGTGTTTATGGTCCGTGTATGGTTCCAGGCGAGGGTCGGCCCGCCTGGTGCCCGGCTGTGAGCGTGTGGAGGACCCCCTGCGGTGCGAGCTGACGGAAGCCTTCTCAGACCCAGAGGAGACCTACCACCTGCGGGTCACTGCTCACCTGCGCTCCCAGCAAAACTCCTCCGACTGGATACACTTCCTCCCAGTCCGAGACAGTAAGAACAACAACACACACATATGCAAACGCACACACATGCAAACACACATACATGCACACACATGCACACACACACACACACACACACACACACACACACACACACACACACACACACACACACACACACATATGCAAACACACACACATGCGCATACACACTCACACACACACACACACACACACACACACACACATGCTCAATAGGACTGGGAATTGGCAAAATGTGACGATTTGACAGTTTTGCGATATCCACTGACCTCCTGTTTGTGCCTGTTCCGCAGCTGAACTGCAGCCCCCGCTCCCAAGGCCGACTCTCTGTGGCCCCTCCCTCTGTGTGCACCTGGAGGCCCCGGTCCCCGCTCTCTTCTCTCTCTACGACTCCTTCTGGTACGAGCTCGAGGTCCAGACCGAGGGCAGACGCCTCATGGTGAGTCTGCTCCACACGGCTCCGATCAGACTGTTTTTTTTTTTTAGATTATTATTGTTATGTGTGAATCACCCAAACAGATCAGAGAATCAGTTGGAAAACAGGAAATGCAATAACAACAAACACACAGGAGCCGTTGGTCCACAGGGAGCAGGACGACCACTGTCAGACATGACTTTAATATGTTCTCGATCGTCACCATCCGTAGACCCTCAAAACATGATACAGTGGGGAGAAAACGTGAGGTTCCCAGACGGAGGAGGAGGAGGAGGAGGAAGAGGAGGAGGAGGAGGATCAGGAGGATCAATGTCCAAAGAAATATTCCCTGTTTAAAAAGCATGACATGAGTTACTACTGCTTTTCACATGTTTCAGGTCATAATGAACTCAAGTGATAGTGACCATTATTTTCACTTGTCTTCCTCTGTCCTGTCCTGTCTGTCTTCCTCTGTCCTGTCCTGTCTGTCTTCCTCTGTCCTGTCTGTCCTGTCTTGTCCTGTCCTGTCTGTCCTGTCCTGTCCTGTCTGTCCTGTCCTGTTCTGTCCTGTCCTGTCTGTCCTTTTCTGTCTGTCCTGTCCTGTTCTGTCTGTTCTGTCCTGTCCTGTCCTGTCTGTCCTGTCCTGTTCTGTCCTGTCCTGTCTGTCCTTTTCTGTCTGTCCTGTCCTGTCTGTCCTGTCCTGTTCTGTCTGTTCTGTCCTGTCCTGTCCTGTCTGTCCTGTCCTGTTCTGTCCTGTCCTGTCTGTCATTTTCTGTCTGTCCTGTCCTGTTCTGTCTGTCCTGTCCTGTCCTGTCCTGTCTGTCCTGTCCTGTCCTGTCCTGTCTTGTCCTGTCCTGTCTGTCCTGTCTGTCCTGTCTGTCCTGTCTGTCTTGTCCTGTCTGTCCTGTCTGTCCTGTCCTGTGTGTCCTGTCCTGTCCTGTCTGTCCTGTCTGTCTTCCTCTGTCCTGTCTGTCCTGTCTGTCCTGTCTGTCTTCCTCTGTCCTGTCTGTCCTGTCTGTCCTGTCTTGTCCTATCCAGGTGGAGTCCTTCCGGTCCCTCGGATCTCTGGACTCGGTTCTTCACGTGAGGCTGGGCTCTGAGTACTGTGTGTCCGTCCGTTTCTTGGATGAGGTCGTGTCTCGTGAGTCCAGCTTCGGTCCCCCTCGGTGCCTCTACGCCCCTGAGCCCATCACTGCAGGTGAGTCCAGCCACGACCGGGTCCCATCATTTATCCAAGACATCTCTGACTTATCCACCATTTCATTCCAGCTCAGTTTGAGTTCACTGTAGCACGGTTCATCTTTCGCTGCTTCAGTTTTGCAGAATATTTTTACAGCATTATACAGAAGATTATATACAGTGGGGCAAAAAAGTGTTTAGTCAGACACCAGTTGTGCAATAATTTTCATCATAGGTAAACCTTAACTCTGAAAAAAACCTCAAAAATCACTTTCAAATGTATTTGCAAATTATGGTGGAATATAAGTATTGGGTCAATAACAAAAGTCCATCTCACTACTTTGTTATATACCCTTTGTTGGCTATGACCGAGCCCAAAGGTTTTCTGTTAAAGACATTATTTACAAATTATGGTGCAAATTAAATATTTTTTTCCATCAACTACAAACAAGCAACTCCTTCTTTGAGAGGCTCCTCTGTCCTCCGCTCGTTCCCTGTATTAATGGCACCTGTTTGGATTCATCACTGTTAACAACCTCAAACAAATCGCAATCAGGACCTTCTTTCTGAGAGACGAGAGTGCTAACCACTCAGCCACCGTGCACAGTATAGTAATATAAAACATGACAGTTACATTTATCTCTCTGGTCTCTCTCTGGTCTCTCTCTGGTCTCTCTCTGGTCTCTCTCTGGTCTCTCTCTGGTCTCTCTCTGGTCTCTCTCTGGTCTCTCTCTGGTCTCTCTCTAGTCTCTCTCGGGTCTTTCTCTGCTCTCTCTTTGGTCTCTCTCTGGTCTCTCTCTGGACTCTCTCTGGTCTCTCTCTGGTCTCTCTCTTTGGTCTCTCTCTAGTCTCTCTCTGGTCTCTCTCTGGTCTCTCTCTGGTCTCTCTCTAGTCTCTCTCTAGTCTCTCTCTGGTCTCTCTCTGGTCTCTCTCTGGTCTCTCTAGTCTCTCTCTGGTCTTTCTCTGGTCTCTCTTTGGTCTCTCTCTGGTCTCGGTCTGGTCTTCCCGTAGCCCTCAGTCCTGCTCCTGTCCTTCAGTGTCCTCTGCAGCTGTATTTTACAGTGTATGCACGGCTTTTGACAGCTGCAGCAGCGCCTTTCTAATGGATCAGTGTGATGTGGTTTCATAAACATGTAAAGCTGTGTCTCTGTAGCAGTGGAAGCTAATGTTAAAGAGAAGAATGATTCAAACCTGCAGGAGGCGCTGTGACACTGACCAGGCCAAAGCTCAGGACCTTAAACTAATGTAAAGTGTGTGTCTGTGTATGTGTCTGTGTTTGTGCGTGTGTGTGGGTGTGTCTGTGTGCCTGTGTGTGTGTGTCTATGTGTGTGTATATGTGTGTCAGAGCGCCCCCTGGCGGTGGTGGCAGTAGTGCTGGTGCTGGTCGTCCTCCTGCTCCTCGCTCTCTTCGCCTCTGGCCGCATCTGCCTCAGGGCAGCTCTGCCTTCAGCTCTGGTGAGAACACAAACAGTATTACATAAACAAAGTGACCTCCAGCTGCTGTGCACGTTAGCTGTGCATCTAGAAGCGTTAGCTGTGCTTCTAGAAGCGTTAGCTGTGCATCTAGAAGCGTTAGCTGTGCTTCTAGAAGCGTTAGCTGTGCTTCTAGAAGCGTTAGCGGCTCATGAAACAATGATGAGGTGTGCAACATGAACCAAACACACAGTGTTTTAAACGAAGCCTCAGGCCGACGTCACGTAAACAGAACAACAGTTGGAGGCCGTGAAACTGTCGTGAAGAAGCTAAACATCAAACTCAGCGACTCGAGAAAAATGTGAAAAACATAAACCGATAATTTCATGACGTCTTTATCATTAAATCAACTCGATCTTTGTTCAGTTTTGGCCATTCTTAGATTTAAACCGTTTCCTCGGACACACACTTGTTTGTCTAAACCCGGCCTCCTCCTGTTTGATGTTGGGAGGGCTGTCATTGCTGCTTGCGGCTTTAATTCAGTTTTAACTTTGCATGTTTCCTGCACAAAATAGATGTAAAATTGTTGCACTATCAGTCAGAGTCAGATGGAAAGCGGTTAAAGCCATTTGTTCAAAAACAACAGTGAAAAAGGAAGTTTAGAGACATGTGGTTTCTCACCTTTCTCCACTTTCGTAGAACTTCAGCGAAAACGCTCTGATGGAAACAGAAGGTCTCTCACAAACAAGAACACTCTGAACTGATTTAAAAACACCACACAAAGTGATTAAAAAATTATAAAATAAAGGCCTGAATCAAGTGGTTTTGATCTTAATCTTGTTCAGACTAGATTTACCAATGGGACAAAATAATTATCTTTCGGATTATAAATTAGTTTTTGTCATAGTTTGGCCGAGGGTGGGATTTATACTGAAATTATCCATCCATCCATCCATTTTCTACCCTTTAATCCATTTCTAGGTCAGGGGGGTGGCAGTCAGAGATGCCACCCAAGTCTCATAGCACCAGCCCCTCACTGACCCTCTGCAGGTGGTGAGTCCACAGGAGGACGGCCACATCATCATTAAAGGGCCCTAATCTGTCATCATCAAAGGGCCCTAATCTGTCATCATTAAAGGGCCCTAATCTGTCATCATCAAAGAGCCCTAATCTGTCATCATTAAAGGGCCCTAATCTGTCATCATTAAAGGGCCCTAATCTGTCATCATTAAAGGGCCCTAATCTGTCATCATCAAAGGGCCCTAATCTGTCATCATTAAAGGGCCCTAATCTGTCATCATTAAAGGGCCCTAATCTGTCATCATCAAAGGGCCCTAATCTGTCATCATTAAAGGGCCCTAATCTGTCATAATTAAAGGGCCCTAATCTGTCATCATAAAAAAATAAAACCTGTTCTTTTCCAATACTTCTTTAACTGATAACAGTAGTTCAGAGATATTTGAATTTCTAAATTACTTTTCCAGCCCCTAAATCTTGTTATTGTTTTCATTTCGATGTCCCGCCCTCCACCGTTTCACCAATCAGAAAGTCTGTGATCCGGGCGTGGAGCTAATCCGGGCGTGGAGCTAATCTCACTGGTAAAGTACCATGTGGCGCAGAACTAAAAAAGGTCTCGTTATGATTCTCAAATCATTAACGACAAAACAAGGAATAAAACCAGGATTTCTATCTTTGTGAAAAAGGTGTTGGTTATAGATTTGTTGTTGACAAAACTCTTGTCTATTCAGCTGTTATGGTCCCAGCTGGATTCGTCTGCATATCTGGCAACCTGAGTCAGGGAGAGTGGGAGAGGCTGCAGTACCACTTTTTATCCAAATGTTTACATACTGCTCCTTTAAACTTGTAGCACGTTCTTTTTGCTTAAGTAATGTGACGTTGTGAGGTCGTTGTTTATGCCTCATATAACCTACACTTATTCAGCTGTTTTTCTTTATTCTGATTTTAATTTAAATTGCCTAAAGATGAAATGTCTGTTCTTGTTGTTGGATTTTTCTAGTGCGACTTATATGTATTTTTTTCGTCTTTATTATTATACATTTTCAGCGCGTGTGATTTATAATCCAAAAAAATCACGGTCGTCTTATTTCAAAAACCATTTATTTATTTCCTCATTCCAAGGGAGACATTTGTTGTGTCTTTTCAAAACAAGATCATTTTGCTTTGTCCCATTGGCAAATCTGGTTTTAACACAGTCTTTATAATAATACGCCTTTCCAGACACAAATACACAACATTATGCTTCTTAAAATGGTCTCACTGACTCCTGGGTTTCACTGGGCCTCTTTGTGTAGAGTTTGCATGTTCTCCCCGTTGTCAGTCATCTCACTCACATTGACGCAACACTACAGCCTGTAATGCCACTTTTATATTTGTTTATTTTTTCACAAACTGGTGAAAAACTAAACATTTTGGGGGGAATTTCTCAGAATTCCAGACAGACAGACATTTGATCCTCGTTGCTACGGTTACCCCTCTGCCCATTTGATGTGACCGGTTCCTGTGAAAGGGAATGATCCTCAGTTCTAGTAGTTTCAGAATCGTTGAAGTCCTGGTGTTGAAGCTACGTATAAAACCGTCTCCTTTAAGAATGAAACTGGATTAAACGCTCGGTGTAAGTCCCCTAAATGTAAATCATGACTTAATTCTTCTTCTCCTCCCGCAGAGCTCCGTGTGGCACCTGGAGGAGAGGCTCATGGTGCTGCTCCATCCCCCGCTTTCCTCTCTGCACTTCAGCACACTCCGGGCGCCCCCGTGTGGACAGACGGGGTACTGCAGCAGCGACGACGACAGCAGCAGCAGCGACGTCGAGAGCCGTTGCGGGGACTCTCACACGGACCAAGGGAATGGCAAGGCCCCGTACACCAGCAAAGGCTCCGTGTGGTCCGGCCTGTCCCTGAAACCGGCCAGTCGCCAGCCTCCTGCAGCCGTGGAGGAGGAGGAGGAGGAGGAGGAGGAGGAGGAGGAGGAGGAGGTGGACCTTTTCACTGTGACCCTATGCACTGGGACTGGCTCCAGACTGGACGCTGTGGTCTTTGAGTCCGAGCCAAAGGAGAGACCAGAGGAGGGACCAGAGGAGGGACCAGAGGAGGGACCAGAGGAGGGACCAGAGGAGGGACCAGAGGAGGGACCAGAGGAGAGACCAGAGGAGCAATACTCTGATTACATATGATACGATATTCTGAAATGATTCTTAAGTAAACAGACCTAGTGTTTTTTACAGTGGCGCTATTTTTAGGACCTTTTTGGCACTCTCGGCACAAGCACGTCCCCCCAACCCTTCTGTCTAACTGCTGCACGTTTGAACTCTGACTCCCTCAGTCTATGACCCCATTTCCACCTGCCCCTAATCTACTCTAATCTACTCTACTCTACATTACTCTAGGCAAGAGAAGCTTATACGTATAGCACAGTTCATACACAAGGGAACTGAAAGTGCTTAAAACAATCACACAAGGCGTTAAAATAATACATAATCACAGTACATTGAAAAGAGTGCCCTACTCTACTCTACTCCACCCTACTCTACCTTTACTCTACTCTACTCTACTCCACCCTACTCTACTCTAGACAAGTTCACACACAAGTGCTGAGCAAATCAAGATGGAAACAATCACACAACGCATTAAAATGAAAAGAGTAGAGTAGAGTAGAGTAGAGTAGAGTAGAGTAGAGTAGAGTAGAGTAGAGTAGAGTAGAGTAGAGTAGAGTAGAGTAGAGTAGAGTAGAGTAGAGTAGAGTTTGGCTGGTGGAAAAAAGCTGGAATTTGAATTTCTCCAGTCCAATTACACTCCTGAGCCTGTGCGTTCAGGTCTATTCCAAGGTGCTAAGAGACCGGTTCAGGAGGAGCAGTTTTCAGGAGCTAAAGGAGGGAGTCAAGTCTGGGGACCGCAGGATTTAATCTCGACCGTGTCCTGACGATATTTGTTTGACTACAACAAAATACCTGGACCTTCTCCCTTCCCTGGGACGGTCTGCAGCTGAGTGTGAGGATCAGCTCGTCCTGATCCCAGGCCATGGAACCAGACCCCAACAAAGTGCCTCGTCCTCTCCTGGTGCTGAAGTCCTTCCTCAAGCGGTGGAGTTCAATGATCACAAGGTCTCGTTCACGATTGAGGAAAGGAAGGAGCGTGAGATTGACAGACGGGTGGCTGTATCGGACTGTTTTGGTGAAGAGGGAGCAGCGTCTGCAGTCAGAGCTCAGGGTGTTGTGCATATACCTATGGTCACGAGCTTTGGGCAATGACACACCGTCTTTCTGCTTCCATCGGCTTGGTCTGGCTTAAAGGTACACTGCAAAATGTGAGAAAATATGAGGTACTAAATGGGACAAAGCCATTTAGTTTTATTTCAAGAACTGCTTTTATTTTGTTTTTTAATTTCTTGTATCTTTTTAAGGTTTGTCAATCACTAGCATTAACCACATTTCATCGGTCTCTTGTTTCACTGCTTCTGACAGCAGCGTCTGTTTATGAAGCTCCAGATCAGGGCTCGTCCAATCATCAGGCCCGAAACTGACTGATATCAACACTGGACCCTTACTTTAACAAGGTTCAACAAGTTCTGGTGTCTCTCTGGTGTCTCTCTGGTGTCTCTCTGGTCTCTCTCTCTAGTCTCTCTCTGGTCTTTCGCTCCATATATACTCCAACAACATCATATACAGCATCATATAACCGATAGTATTACATGACTGTTACCATTTATAACATTTCTCTGGTCTCTCTCTCTCTGGTCTCTCTTTATGGCCTCTCTGGTCTCTTTCTTTGGGCTCTCTCTGGTTTCTCTCTGGTCTATCTCTCTCGTCACTCATCATATACAGCATCATATGACCGATAGTATTACAGGACTGTTACCATTCAAAACATTTCTCTGGTCTCTCTAGTCTCTTTCTGGTCACTCAGGTCGCTCTCTCTCTGGTCTCTCTTTATGGCCTCTCTAGTCTCTCTGGTCTCTTTCTTTGGTCCCTCTCTGATCTCTCTCTGGTCTCTCTTTTCTGGCCTCTCTGGTCTCTCTCACTGGTCTCTTTCTTTGGTCCCTCTCTGGTGTCTCTCTCTGGCCTCTCTGGTCTCTCTCTCTGGTCTCTTTCTTTGGTCCCTCTCTGGTCTCTCTCTGGCCTCTCTGGTCTCTCTCTCTGGTCTCTTTCTTTGGTCCCTCTCTGGTCTCTTTTCTGGCCTCTCTGGTCTCTCTCACTGGTCTCTTTCTTTGGTCCCTCTCTGGTGTCTCTCTCTGGCCTCTCTGGTTTCTCTCTCTGGTCTCTTTCTTTGGTCCCTCTCTGGTCTCTCTCTGGCCTCTCTGGTCTCTCTCTCTGGTCTCTTTCTTTGGTCCCTCTCTGGTCTCTTTCTGGCCTCTCTGGTCTCTCTCTCTGGTCTCTTTCTTTGGTCCCTCTCTGGTCTCTCTCTGGTCTCTCTTTTCTGGCCTCTCTGGTCTCTCTCACTGGTCTCTTTCTTTGGTCCCTCTCTGGTCTCTCTCTGGTCTCTCTCACTGGTCTCTTTCTTTGGTCTCTCTCTGGTCTCTTTCTTTGGTCCCTCTCTGGTCTCTCTCTGGTCTCTCTCTGGTCTCTTTCTTTGGTCCCTCTCTGGTCTCTCTCTGGTCTCTCTCACTGGTCTCTTTCTTTGGTCTCTCTCTCTGGTCTCTCTCTGGTCTCTCTCTCTGGTCTCTCTCTGGCCTCTCTGGTCTCTCTCACTGGTCTCTTTCTTTGGTCCCTCTCTGCTCTCTCCGCATGTATACTCCAACATCATATAACCACTAGCACGAGGGTCCAAGGACAGACCTGGACATTGGTCTCTGTCCCTTATGGACCAATGGCTTTATGTATTTTTTTTATCATTGCATTTCTTGTGTTGGAACTGTTTGATTCTCTGATCTGTGTAGGCCAATCAAAAACTACTTTTGTGATTTAGGGCGATACAAAATAAATGGAATTGAATTGAATTGTATAACCTTCTGGTCTCTCTCTGGTCTTTCATGTATTCTCCAACAACATCATGTGCATCACCGCTGTTAAAACATGACTATTAATCTGGTCTCTCTTTGGTCTCTCTCTCTATGGTCTCTCTATCTCTCTGGTCTTGCTCTTCTCTCTCTGGTGTCTCTCTTTGGTCTCTCTCTCTATGGTCTCGCTCTTCTCTCTCTGGTGTCTCTTTGTTCTCTCTTTCTCTGGCCTCTCTATCTCTCTGGTCTCGCTCTTCTCTCTCTGGTGTCTCTTTGTTCTCTCTATCTCTCTGGTCTCGCTCTCCCTGGTGTCTCTGGTCTTTCATGTCTCTCTCTTGTTTGTGTGTGTCTCTCTCTATCTCTGGTTTCTCTCTGGTCTTTCATGTCTCTCTGGTCGCTCTCTCTCTCTCTCTCTCTGCCCTCTCCCTGGTGGCTCTCTCTCTCTCTCTCTCTCTGGCCTCTCTCTGGCCCATCCCTGGTCTCTCTTTCTCTCAGGTCTCACTCTTCTCTCTCTCTCTATCTCTCTCTAGTCTTTCATGTCTCTCTCTGGCCTCTCCCTGGTCTCTCTTTCTCTATCTCTGGTCTCTCCCTAGTTCCTCTCTGGTCTCTCTTTCTCTCTGGCCTCTCCCTAGTCTCTCTCTATCTCACACACAAACCTCCTGTGACGTGACCAGAGAAAAGTCCATGTGATTTTGGCTCAACTTTTGTATGAATCCTACATTAGCATCGACTTCACCGGGAAAACTGTGCATTGTCCATTTGTCCCGACTACACTAATGCAACATAGTATTTTTTCACCATTGCTGAATAAAAACTTCTACAAACGAAACAATGACTTGAGCTTCTGTCCTCCAGGCATGTCCAGCGAGTTCAGAATTGCGCGTGTGTGTGACATTGAGTGGGTCACAAATACACACTGACATTTTGTGAGACTAAATTGTGTGTGTGTGTGTGTGTGTGTATGTGTGTGACATTGGGTGTGTGTGTGTCCTGAGCCTGTGTGGGACTCGGTCATAGTTGTCGTGCACCTGCAGGTTCTGAATCTGTGCAGAGGAGACAGAGTTTTTAAAGCCTCTGATCACTTCACTTTTTGTTTTGGACCACAGTGTTTCCATGGTTACCAGGTGCACATACACCATGTGAGACCAGCCCAAAACTACAGCCAGAGAATTTGTCTCCTTGTCCTTTTGTCCCTTTGTCCCATTGTACACAGAGCAAAGAGCTTCACAAAACAAGAAAGAAAACTATGAAGGTTATTTTGTGTTTTTATTATCAACACTTTTTTTTGCTTTTGAATTTTATAAACTGTGACAAAAAAGTGTTCAGTGTAAATAAATTAAATGTTTTAAAATTCAGTCTCCAAAAATGTGTAGCATTTTTTTTTCACTGCTTGAAATGTCATGCTTGATTTCCGGCTAAATCAAGACAGAAGCAATCGATCCGCCAATCCTCCATAGATGTAGCCAGGGCCAGAACACGACTTTGTCTTTATCTGAATGTCCACACTATACCTTATTCACTCACTCACTACATAGTGCGGGACGATATAGTGAGTGAGTGACTGAGTGAGTGGACTCATAACATAACATGTAAATGTGAGAATGTGCATTTACTGATGACAGGGGGACATCTGTGAACATGAAGCTGGACACAGAAGACAAGAGGACGTGAACTTACAGACCAGATTTAAGGTCATGAGTACTTACTTTTTGAGCACAAGCTCCTTGCCGCTTGAAATCCAACAGACCTGATCATGTCGGAGTTAATGGCTTAAATGTATTTAAGATTAGAAGTACTTAAATAAAATGTAAATGTAAATGTGCACTTTATTGTGCCCGTAGGGAAATTTGTCCTCTGCATTTGACCCATCCTGATGCCACTAGGGCTTACGTCAGGAGCAATGGTCGCCGTAGTAACAGCGCCCGGGAACCCATCTCCAGATGTTGATGCTCGGCTTGGTCAGGACCAGAGCTGGAGGATTTAACCTAGTGTGCATGTTTTTAGTGGTAGGGGAAACCAGAGTACCAGGAGGAAACCTACACAGGCACAGGGAGAACATGCAAACTCCACTCAGAAAGGCCCTGGTCCGACTGGGATTCAAATCCAGGACCTTCTTGTTGAGAGGCGAGAGTGGTATCCACTCAGCCACCGTGCCGCCCTGAAACATGTTTCTCATTGTTTGTTTGATTGTGTGGTTGATTCAGATCAGATTCAGATTCAGTTTATTTGCCATTTGCAGTAAAAACACCACATAGGAATACATTAGCAAAAGTCTCCAGTGTGCACAGACAAATACAGACATAAAACAACATTAAAAGACAAAAATAAAACAAATAAAACAGTAAACAAATGTGACTGTGAAATCGATCGACTAAAACAGTTTCAAAACAAGTGCAAATCATTAAAGTGCTCTGTTCACACTGATAACAGCTTGTGGATAAAAACTGTTAGCGTAACGAGATGTCCTGCATCTCAGAGAGCGATATCTTCTGCCAGAGGGAAGAAGCTGGAACATGGCTTACCCAGGGTGGCCAGAAGAGTCATTGACAATCCTAAGAGCTTTGTTTAAAAGTCTGGATTTATAAAGAACCTCCAGAACAGGAAGCTCACAGCCCACGGTCCTCTTTGCAGAGCGGAGCACCTTGTTTAAAGCTCTCTTTTCTTTATCTGTGATGTTTCCAAACCACACAGACACAGAACCAACAAGTAAACTCTCAATGGTGCAGCCATAAAAGTTAAGCAGAATCTTAGAGTTAGTGGTAAATTCTCTAAGTTTACGCAGAAAGTAGAGACGCTGACGAGCTTTCTTAACGACTCGGTCAGTGTTTTTAACCCATTTCAGGTTAGACAGAGTTAAACCCAGAAACTTGCACTCCTACGATCTGCACCTGGGAGTTGTCGATTACGACAGGCAAATGAGAACTATTGCGACTGAAGTCGTAGACCAGTTCACATGTTTTGGATGTGTTCAACTGGAGGTTGTTAGTTTGACTCCACTGAACCACATTTTGTATCTCTGCTCTATAAGAGGATTCATCAGTGTCACTGATGAGACCGATGATGGTGGTGTCATCAGCATATTTGATGATCAAGTTTGAGTCAGAGGAGGACACACAATCGTGAGTGTACAAAGTAAAAAGCAAAGGACTCAAAATACATCCCTGAGGAGAACCAGTGCTCACAGAAACAACATCTGAAAAACAGTCATTGATTTTCACTCTCTGAGATCTGTCAGTTAAAAAGCTAAAAATCCATTTACACATGGCAACACTTAAACCGAGAGACATGAGCTTTTCCATCAGTTTACCTGGGACAAGGCAGTTAAAAGCAGAGCTATAATCGATGAAAAGCATTCTCGCCACAGATTTACTAGTGTCCAAGTGACTGTAGACAGAGTTCAGAGCAAAGGAGATGGCATCCTCCACACTCCTGTTCTGTCTGTAGCAAACTGGAGCGGGTCAACACTCACAGGGATCTGGCTCTTAATAAAGTCCAGCACCAGCTGCTCAAAAGTCTTCATAAGAACAGACGTGAGGGCCACAGGACGATAGTCATTCAGGCATGTCACAGGAGTTTTCTTAGGAACTGGAATGATGGTTGTTGTATATTTTAACTATGCAGATGTGAATATTGGCTGACCCTGATTTGAACTGTCTTTTCCTAAAGCAAAAAGACCTGGTTTCCCCATGTTCCTTTGTTAGTCCAAAGTGCATGGGTGAGTTAATGATAGGTAATCTGGGGGGGATTCTGCTAATCCTGAAGAAGGAGGGGGACCCAGAGAGCCTTCTGCCTTATCTCAAAGAAGTAATAAATTTGGGGAGTGGTAGTGTGTGTGAATGATTCTGTTTAAGGTACGGCAGACAGAGGGGACATGATGGAAGAGGCTGGGCCCAAGTCCTGCCTGATACGACACGCCCCCTGCTCCCTGAACATCGACTGAATGCTCTGGCTTGGGAAGACACAGAAGGATCAGCCGAGGGCCAGAGAAAGGGACATATTAGTTTTAGGAGCACTTTTTGTTGAATATTCTGTATCTGATTGTAAAGATAATTAAATGCAGATGTTAAACGTGGAGATCTCTTGTCTCGCTCTTGCATCGACTTTGGACACGTCAGTCAAAGGGAATTATTGACTTCATTTGGTGAATCCCGACGTGATCGGCGCAGGAGCGGGACAGAGATGAGCTCAGATATAGAGACTGGATTTGTGGGTTTGGAAAAATCTCTCTGCTCTTCAAAAAGGTCGCTTCTAAGGTAAGCGGATCACAGTTTTGGAAATCTGCACATTGTTTTAAATAGAAGAGAGAGAGATTTTGGCTCGACAGATTGCAGTGTGGACGAGACCGCCGTGACGGGGCGTTCTATCGGACGCGATAGAACAATAGTCAGGTTTAGACGTTTTTAACCTTGGGGGAAGCATGGGTCCCTCCAAAAAAAACAGAACAGATGATGAAAAGAGCCACAGGGGTATAAGTGCAAAAGAGGCACACCGTTTAGAGTGCAAAAGAGGCACAAGTGTTTAGAGAAATAGGATTAGAGAAATAGGGACAGTTAGGGTCAGAAGTTATAGGATAATAAAAACTCCATATCCCCCGGGGGTGGGGAAAAGGGCACAATTAATTTAAACAGAAGAAAAGCCAAGTATTTAAAATGTGGATTCTGATAATAATGATCTGATTAATGAGAAAAAAGAGAGCCTCTTGGCTGTAGTATACGAGTTTCATGTGAAGAAACTATCAGTTATGGAAGTTTTTCTCTTATTCTGATGTAATGTTTAATAGTTACAGAGAATCAAAAAAAAAAAAAAAAAGAGATTCTGCTGGGACTATTACTCATGTAAGCAAATAGTAATGTTTTCCATTACTGACGTATTTAAGGATAAAAATGTAAAGTGTCGTTTGACGTGAGAAAAACTTTTACCACTGATTTAAAACCTTGTCACGAGAAAAACGAGGAAAGTATTTCAGACTCCATGCTTCCTTTGTTCGGGAGGCCCCTCCCCTCCCTCGTTCTGTCCTCTCTCTCTCCCCTTCCTCTCTCTCTCTCTCTCTCTCTCTCTCTCTCTCTCTCTCTCTCTCTCTCTCTCTCTCTCTCTCTCTCTCTCTCTCTCTCTCTCTCTCTCTCTCGTGAAGAAAGAATTTTTTGTAGAAAATTACATTTATACACACGATAATGTTACTGACATGGAGTCATAGGATCACAGAACTTTGAGTTAGATTATAAAGAGGCATTATTTTATTTTTTATTTTTTATCTGGACAAGTTTTTTTCCCTACATTTTGGTGATATAAAAGTTAGAATGATCTTAGAGAGCATTATGCTTTTGGAAAAATAGGGCTTAGGATAGCAGTTGAATGCAGATTTGGTTTTCAGAATTTAATGTTTAAAATGTTGAATATTAATTATTTCATAGGGTTATTTAGATTTGTAATTAATCATTGGTTTTGTATGGTAATTAACACACTTGTTTGTGTTTCTTGTTTGTCTGTTTTTTCCGAGAAAAACTTCTGTCTGTTTCATTTGCCCAAAATCGTCTCGGCCACAAACCACCATCAAGCGCCATCAACACGGATCATCAGCGTCTCCCCCTCTCCCTGCGGGTCGCAGGGGGCAGCATCGGCTGCAGCAGCTAACAGGAACTCTCGAAGGAGACTCCTCCTGCCTGTGAGGAGGCAAAGAAAAGACCGCAGACTTGTTCACAAACTGAGTGTTGTCCCATCTACGGAACAGAAGGTGGCGGTAATGCGAAAAATAGGCCGCCAACCGCCGGAAAACCTAACAAGAAGAAGAAGGACACACACTGGTGTGCGTCAAAAAATGAGACAAAGAAAGACATGAGAAAAGTTGTCGAAAGAAGAAGAAAATGATTGAAAAGAAAAAGACATTGCAAGGAGAAGAAAGTTATTGAAAGAAGAAGAAAGAAAGTGATTATTGAAAGAAGAAGAAAGAAAGTGATTATTTAAAGAAGAAGGAAAAAAGGCATTGAGGCAAAGACATTGGACACTTTGAGACAAAAGACACTGAAAGACGCCATAAGAGGACGTGGCCAGGCTAAATGAGACAGACAGAAGGTAAATATATACAGACAAACAAACGCACAGAGACATGTGGAATTTAAGTCATATTTATACATTTAGCTAGGTCATTCGTTCATAACACTACATTTAGCTGCATGAAAGAATACAGGACAATCGTTAAAATTAATTAGACTCTTACTTTAGAATGAGACACAAGGAGATTAAAACAGCAGTATATTTGTGCATGATTTAGATGAGCTTTATTATTAAAACTATTATTGTTATTTAAAGTTATAGTCGCGGAGAAGTTTAGAATTATTGATTTTAACTGCATGATCTTGGTAATACGGATATTTAACGCAATTTTTCAACCTCTGAACCGTTTTTTAAGTAACACGAGCTCATTAAAAATATAGGGGACACAGTCTGTGACAAGCCCGAGTACAGACCACGTGGTTTAAACACTAAAGTTTGAAATGGATCCTTGTAGGAAAAATCTATTAAAGCTCTGCATGTTCTGCAGGCTCTGAAAGTTGCAACAATAGAAATAGCTCATGAGACAATTGTAATTGGACATGGAAAAATATAACAAAGTTAAAATTACAGGCCTTCTGTGTTATATGTTTGTGTGTGCTATATGTTTGTGTGTGTTATATGTTTGTGTATGTTATATGTTTGTGTATGTTATATGTTTGTGCGTCATGTCAAGTACACTACGTTGACCTTAACAAACTCTGGACCAAAATACTAACGTGGGGAGTCGGCCTGTGTGAGTGATGCGAGTGTGATGTGAAATGAGGAGTGCTGAACGGAATCATGGAATAACAAATGTTTCTGTAATGTTTTAATGTGATCATGGAATAATTATTTTTTGTCAACAGCATACGGTGTAAGTACTAGAGATTCAAAGATAACAAGCTTTATTGAACAGGTGTAAAAGTGAGAGTACTCTGGGATGAGTACTCTGAGAAAAGTACTCTGAGAAAGTACTCTGAGATGAAATACCTTGCTGAAGGTACTGGGAGCCCCTCCCTCTGCTGTTTGTCCTGACAGTGATTCGGTCCAACCGCAGTGAGCTGTCGTTGGTTGAAGGACAACTTTGGTTTGTAACTCACATTTAGGGGAGTATAAAATTAGAAACATACATTTTGTTAAGTCTGTATTTGGCTACAGCCTCTGCCCTGATGTCACACACCGTCTGTCAATGCAGTTATGTTTTGCCCAATTGGATTGATTGACAGGCTGCACAATGCGAAGAGAGGGAAGTGGGCGTTTCTTGTGTTCTAATGTTTGTTTTTCAGATGAAAGATAAACTGCACCTGCTTCAGGGATGACAGTAGTATGGATCATGAGGAAATGAGCCTCTACTTTGGCACCAAAGCCCACAATATGAATGGAGGACGATCCGGGAGAAAAGCATCTGGAGATGATTGGAACAGTAATCTACACACACACACAGATGCATGTTTTATACTTGGCCCATGACCAACAGAGGGAGTATAGTATTGTATTGTCATAGGTGGTCATGGTCCTTAACCTTCTAAATCATTAGAAAGAAGTGTAAAACATATATTTACAAGACCAAATAAATAATGGAAAGGGCAGCCTAAAAAGCAAAATGGGAGAATTATTAAGTAATTTTCGGAGTTGCCAAAATGGAATAAAATTCTATATTTGTCCCATAGGGGGTCGTTCTAAATTTAGTGTTGTGCAAATTCAAAAGGAGAAATAATAGCGCTTATAACATCAAACAGATCTACTCTTTAAGATAATAGATCATACAATAATAGAATAGAATGAAATAGTCTGGAGCTATAATGTCATTGGATTCGAGGAGCTATAGGTTGAAAGGTCGCTAGGAAGAGGTGTCAGAATAAACAATAGTAATAATAGTTAGACTAGTGAATAATCAAAATAGTTCTATTGTGGAAATAAGTATCAATAAGGTCAAATTGTTCTAATAACTGAAGTAAAAAGGAATCAAATGGAGTCAGATTTTAGATGTTTCTGTTTTCCACATCTGTAGGAACTAGTGCAGATGTGTTTATAGAGAGTAGTATTAAAATGCAGACATAGAACGACAGGCTTTAACACAATTTTAAATCTAAAAATAGCTCAAATATAACATTGCTCTTGATGCAGCCTCTGAGCTGCTCCATTGGAGAACAGGTCAAATGTTATTGTTTATTACAAACAGCTGATGTATTTACACATATTAAGTTTGGGACAACTCTTTAAACAGTTATAAGCAGCGGACAGAAGCCATGAATGTGCTTTTGTTTATTAAATAATTAATTTCATAGCCTTATAATCGTAGAGAACGTTTTAAAATAGTTAAAATCCCTTTCAGGCAACTTGATTTAGATGTATGTCTTTAATATTGGAGAACGACTGTGTTGTTTTTGGAATTGTCTGAAATACAATACATAGAATAGTGATTTGCAGAACAAGAACCAGCCAATAAAAAATCGTCTATTGCCAATGCTATTGTTACAATCAGAACTCACAAATTGGGAATATGCTTTGGCTCAAACTACAACCAAGATTTGGAGTCACAATAGAGTATAAAATAGATAGATGCTTTCAAAAATAGAGATTATTTTTAGACAGGGCTAATATCAAGCGGTAAAAGGACCATTTCCTTCATATTATGTCCAAAAGTATTTACTTCAAAGGTAGATAAAGTTCATTACAGTTTATGCACAGGTTTATTAGATACTGTCAAATTCGCTTGTTTCAAACATAGGTGAATGTTAACAATGCCAAAAGTTAATGAGATAGATTAATGAGATAGATTAGAAACAACAGAGATTCAAAAACATTTAAAAGCATTTTAATGTATTTGGGTATAGCACAAAAGTAGATATTTAGGTATTTTTTGAGAATTTTAAGAGCTGTCGACTTGTCAATATGGATTAGAAAATCGAATACCATGGTAGAGTAACTGACCCCAAAAACCTGCTAAAAGAGATTAGCTCTTGTAAGGATAATACCAATTTGATTAACGATGTACATTTATCCCAAACGGTCTGAGAGAAGGAAGTGACAGCACTTCCTGGTTCAACAAAATGTGTTTGGAAAAATGAGCAAAGCCCCGCAAAATGGCCCAAAGCCACTGATAATGAAAGCAAACCACAGTATAGATAGATTTATTAGATAAAAACATATGTTTAAGAATATGGCTCAATAAAAGCAAAGATGCAAACATATTTGTAAATAGATTAGAATAGTTTAAACTATAGTGAATAGTTTTAGTGCATACATTACAGACGAGGTTGAAGAAGAATCAGAATGACAGCAGTGGTCATCAAAGAGTTTAGTGAAGGAATGTTTCGAATGTGGTTGTGTGTTGTTTGTCTTTCTGTATTGGCTCTTCACAGATATCAAGCCGGAACTAAGCACAAGTATTGATGATAAACGACGATGTGGATTGTGACCTAATTTTTTAATCAGGTCAAAAGAGGGAAACTGTTGTATATTTTAACTATGCAGATGTGAATATTGGCTGACCCTGATTTGAACTGTCTTTTCCTAAAGCAAAAAGACCTGGTTTCCCCATGTTCCTTTGTTAGTCCAAAGTGCATGGGTGAGTTAATGATAGGTAATCTGCGGGGGGATTCTGCTAATCCTGAAGAAGGAGGGGGACCCAGAGAGCCTTCTGCCTTATCTCAAAGAAGTAATAAATTTGGGGAGTGGTAGTGTGTGTGAATGATTCTGTTTAAGGTACGGCAGACAGAGGGGAAATGATGGAAGAGGCTGGGCCCAAGTCCTGCCTGATACGACACGCCCCCTGCTCCCTGAACATCGACTGAATGCTCTGGCTTGGGAAGACACAGAAGGATCAGCCGAGGGCCAGAGAAAGGGACATATTAGTTTTAGGAGCACTTTTTGTTGAATATTCTGTATCTGATTGTAAAGATAATTAAATGCAGATGTTAAACGTGGAGAAGTCTTGTCTCGCTCTTGCATCGACTTTGGACACGTCAGTCAAAGGGAATTATTGACTTCATGGTCGACTCTTTAAAGCAGTTCGGCACAGTACAGTTCCTTAGCGACAGGTTGAAAATGTCTGTTAGCACAGGGGCAAGTTGCTCAGAGCACAGTTTCAGGACACGAGGAGGGATGCCGTCCGGGCCTGGGGCTTTCCGGACTGTGGTCCTGGACAAGACACGCCTGACTTCCTCCTGAGTCACGGTGAAGGTACCTTGATTGAAACACTCAGGGAATACAGTAGGAGGATTGGTTGGATAAAACAAACGCATACATCACTTTTCATTGTACACAAAGAACTAAATCATAATAACATTATTTTATTCCAGGTTGTGATGAGTCCACCGTAGAAAAGACAGTCAGATGCAGACATCCAGGCACCTGCTGTTACTGCTGCTGCTGCTGCTGCACATGTCTTCAGAAAATGAGAGATGTGTTCTAACTATCCATGACTTGTAATTAATAAAACAAAGGAACATATTGGTCGTTGTAGTTTATATCGTAATCCACAGAAGCTGGAGGTGATGGAAATGGATGAAGAAATGATGCCTCTGGAAGACAGCTGCCTCTGGAAAAGAAATTCACACAAAAAATCATTAATTTAAACAGACCCGGTTCTTCTGGGATTAAAATGAGCCTTTTGTTACAATCAGACATGTCGACATATATGTTCATATACATGTACTGTCCCAGTCAAATTAATCAATATAAATATACAGAGTAGAAACAGACGCTCTGAGGAGGAGCAGAAGTACGATGCCTTTACAAACACACCCATGAACTTAATATGTCATATCAACAGTAAATGTAAATACATTGCCAGTCTTTAACAGGAGGCTGGTAGAGTGGGATTTACAAATATACTCAATTAAAACCATATATATCAGTCTGATTCCTCTCTGTAGCATTAATATTGAATCCATGGGTTTGTTTTCTCCCTAAAGAACCGATCCTTCTTGGTTTCACTAAGATGTCAAAATTTAAGAGTAAAGATAGAATAATTATCGGAGGTCTAGATACATTATTAACAACAACCCCTTAGCATGATCTGTCTCTAAACAGTCCGCAGGTTTCGTCCTTGCTGCACTGCTAGAATAATATACACATTGAAATTGGGAACATAGTACATACGTCACACAAGAACCGCAAACCCCATGTACTTGGCTTTCCTGCGGTTCATTTTAGCTTAGCATTAGCGAAGATCAGCTTTGGAGAATCGCCAAAAACATAGAAGCCACCTACGCGGAGCTAGCTAATGATAAGCTAAGGTAAAAACATGTTCAGAAAGTACATACAGAAGTGGTTTGCGTGTTCAGTTCAGATGAACAAGACAAGTCGTGTTCTGGCCCTGGCTACATCTATGGAGGATTAGCTGATCGATTGCTTCTGTCTTGATTCACCCGGAAATCGAGCATGACATTTCAAGCAATGCAACGAATTTTTGGACACTGAATTTTTTAAAACATTGAATATTTTGACACTGAATTTTAAAACATTGACTTTATTTACACTGAACACTTTTTTGTTACAGTTTATAGAATTCAAATGCAAAAAAAAAGTGTTGATAATAAAAACACAAAATAACCTTCGTAGAAAATAACCTTCGTAGAAAACATCATTCTGTTCTGTCATGGCCGAGTTACAGTGACTCAGGTGGTTAGCACTCTCGCTTCTCAGCAAGAGGATACTGGGTTCGAATCCCAGTCAGGACAGGGCCTTTCTGTGTGGAGTTTGCATGTTCTCCCCGTCCCTGTCATTCATTCGAGCCAGTCCCTGTGCTCCTCAGAGTTGGTTCATACAGTGCCTTGCGAAAGTATTTATTAGATAATTTAAAAAAGTTTAAATTATCTAATACATTTCGTTCCACTTCACAATTTTGTCCCACTTGTTGTTGATTCTTGACAAAAAATGTAATTTTTATATCTTTATGTTTGAAGCTCAAAATGTGGTGACATGTTGAAAGGTTCAAGGGGGCCGAATACTTTCGCAAGGCACTGTATGTCTCTAACATGTCACAGATGGACTTTGAGGCCGTGGAGAGATAGAGAAAGTCTATTCTCTGAGCCACAGGTGCAGAGACCTGAGACCAGGACTAATGTGATGGTACTTCCTGGTTCTTGAATAAACTGCAGCTGGAGACAAAAGCAAAAGTCGGCTTTATGTTTATGTTACTTTTGTTTTTGATTCTGGCAATGGTTTTTTTAGCTTTCCACAATCTCACATTCACAGTTTTGATAAAAAACAACACGTACAAACACACAAAAAAGCATATATATATATACTCAAACACACACACACACACACACACACACAAACAAACGCATACACACACTCACGCAGAAGCATTCATGTAAATCTCTAAACTCTCAGTAAAGTCTGTTTGTGCTCAGTCTGTACAGAAGTGTCTGATGTGAGCATGGCTGGAGCTAAAACCAACTGCAGGTCTGATTCCGATCAAGAACAATGTTAACGTGAAGAAAAAGTTATAAGGAAAAGCATTCTTCTGTTTGTCTTTGGCTCCATCAAGTGTCCAACATGTGTACTGCACATCCACTCATTATTATATAAATATATATAAAGCTCAGGTACCTAACTTCCAAAACACGGAAAATAAAATCAATGTAACTAGTCCCTAACCATTTCATTATCTGTTTATTTAAACAAGGCAAAACAGATCAATGCAGAACATCAACCGACTTTTGACAAAAACAATAGTTTTTCACTACTTTTTTCATAAATGAGTCTAGGACCAGTTTCGGACCAGTCTAGGTCCCGTTTATAGGACCAGTCTAGTATCAGTCTAGACCCAGTCTAGGATCAGTCTAGGACCAGTCCAGGACTAGTTTAGAACCAGTCTAGGTCCAGTTTAGGACCAGTCGAGAATAAGTTTAGGACCAGTCTAGGACCAGTTTAGGACCAGTCTAGGGGCACGGTCACATAGGTTTTACAAACCTGACGGCCCGCGGTCACATGAACGTGTTTTCTCAAACGTGCCGCAGTAACTGTGCTGTAGTACAACACTCGGTCCAGCTGGTGGCGCTAAGACTAACTTCAGCAACGACCTCTTTGTCAGAGTTAAAGGCGCTATACTCGTTTCTGCAAGGTTTGAATGTTTAGCACCGCCCCCCAACTCGCTGTATGGAGGACCAAAACTGTCAAAATTATAAATAAATGAATAAATAAATAAATGTCACATTCTGCCAATAATTATTAAGATAACACAACAAATCATGCGATTTAATAAATACATATTATTATACAACGTTTTTTGGTTTCAAACAAAATAATAAAGCTTTATTATTTTCCTGTTCGTTCAAAGGTCAAGATTAAAATAAATATATTTTTATAATTTAACTGCCGTTTTGTGCCCAAAGAGATAATAAAATCTCATTTTTTTCTTTCCCCATGTATTTATTTTCTTCATATTTTTTTTATATTGATGTTCTGTTTTATTATTTCACAACACATTCTTTCCTCGTGTCTTGATAATAAAATGCAAATGAAGGGGGCGGGCCACAGACAGCGAGACGAAAGCAATCGCCTCGTGCAGACTGACCAGGCCAAACCGTGCTAAACAGTGCTGCCATTATAGCGGTGCCATCTAGCTGCGTGAAGCTGTTTGTCCCGTGGCTGTCATGGAATTGTCTTTTATAATGCCTGGAAGAGCGTGTTGTGTGTTCGGCTGTGCAAGCCTGCAACAGAACCGTGTGTGAACTTCTTAAACCTTTACAACATACTGACCATACTGACTTCCCCATACGGATTGCAGAAAGCTCCTGGTCCAGCTCAGGAACAAGATGTGTGTCTGAAGTGGATGAAAAATATAAACCTAGATGGCTTTAAGCCAAACAAGAAAGCAGTGGTGAGTTTATCTTTGATTATTACATCTGAGAAAACCACTGGTTGCTGTCTATAAATGACATGAGTGTAAAAAGTAACTGCTATATTTGCTAGCTTCGTTAGCCTGTTAGCTTTGTTAGCCTCGTAAGCCTGTTAGGCTCGTTAGCCTGCTAGCTTCGTTAGCCTGTTAGCCTCGTTAACCTGTTAGCGTGTTAGCCTCGTTAACCTGTTAGCCTTGTTAGCCTCGTTAGCCTGTTAGCCAGATACAAAAGCTCATATATTGCTCTTGACAGGACCTGTAATGCACTTTCTGTATATGTGCATTCACTTCATGTTAGTTCTTGTTGATTGACTGCGGAACCTTCCGCAGTCAACCATTGGTTTTGTATTTCTTTATTCCGTCATTTTTTTTGACACGTTTCACAGCTTTCACATTTTCAACAATTTCCACAAGTTATACATCAAAACGTTCCACATGTTTGGGAGATTATTGCTATTACTTTTGGGACTTCAGCGATTTCCGGTTTTTCCGCAATCGGACAAAAATCTGCATTGAGAATTCTGCAATGCATTTTAATAGGCCCATGCATTTTAATAGGACTTCAGCTCTTTCAGACATTTCTACAGTTTCAATGATTCAACAGTTTCAAGGATTCAACAGTTTCAAGGATTTCAGCAGTTTCAAGATTTCAAGAGTTTCAAGGACTTCAACAGTTTCAAGGACTTCAGCAGTTTCAAGGACTTCAGCAGTTTCAAGGACTTCAGTGTAATTATGCAACCTAATAGGGATTTTTCCATGTAAACCAGTATAATGCAACTTAATAGGGTTTTTTCATGTAAACCAGTATAATGCAACTTAATAGGGTTTTTTTTATGTAAACCAGTATAATGCAACTTAATGGGGATTTTTCCATGTAAACCAGTATAATGCAACTTAATAGGGGTTTTTACATGTAAACCAGTATAATGCAACTTAATAGGGTTTTTTCCATGTAAACCAGTATAATGCAACTTAATAGGGTTTTTTCCATGTAAACCAGTACAATGCAACTTAATAGGGATTTTTCCATGTAAACCAGTATAATGCAACTTAATGGGGATTTTTCCATGTAAACCAGTATAATGGTATAATGGAACTTAATAGGGGTTTTTACATGTAAACCAGTATAATGGAACTTAATAGGGGTTTTTACATGTAAACCAGTATAATGCAACTTAATAGGGATTTTTCCATGTAAACCAGTATAATGCAACTTAATAGGGATTTTTCCATGTAAACCAGTATAATGCAACTTAATGGGGATTTTTCCATGTAAACCAGTATAATGCAACTTAATAGGGGTTTTTACATGTAAACCAGTATAATGCAACTTAATAGGGTTTTTTCCATGTAAACCAGTATAATGCAACTTAATAGGGTTTTTTCCATGTAAACCAGTACAATGCAACTTAATAGGGATTTTTCCATGTAAACCAGTATAATGCAACTTAATGGGGATTTTTCCATGTAAACCAGTATAATGCAACTTAATGGGGATTTTTCCATGTAAACCAGTATTATGCAACTTAATAGGGATTTTTCCATGTAAACCAGTATAATGCAACTTAATAGGGATTTTTCCATGTAAACCAGTATAATGCAACTTAATGGGGATTTTTCCATGTAAACCAGTATTATGCAACTTAATAGGGATTTTTCCATGTAAACCAGTATAATGCAACTTAATAGGGTTTTTTTCATGTAAACCAGTATAATGCAACTTAATAGGGTTTTTACATGTAAACCAGTATAATGGAACTTAATAGGGGTTTTTACATGTAAACCAGTATAATGGAACTTAATAGGGGTTTTTACATGTAAACCAGTATAATGCAACTTAATAAGGATTTTTACATGTAAACCACTATAATGTAACCTAATAGGGGTTTTTACATGTAAACCAGTATAAAGCAACTTAATAGGGATTTGTACATGTAAACCAGTATAATGCAACCTAATAGGGATTTTTCCATGTAAACCAGTATAATGCAACTTAATAGGGATTTTTCCATGTAAACCAGTATAATGCAACTTAATAGGGATTTTTCCATGTAAACCAGTATAATGCAACTTAATAGGGATTTTTCCATGTAAACCAGTATAATGCAACTTAATAGGGATTTTTCCATGTAAACCAGTATTATGCAACTTAATAGGGATTTTTCCATGTAAACCAGTATAATGCAACTTAATAGGGTTTTTTTCATGTTAACCAGTATAATGCAACTTAATAGGGTTTTTTTCATGTAAACCAGTATAATGCAACTTAATAGGGTTTTTTCATGTATAATGCAACCTAATAGGTTGCATTATACCACCAGACCAAGACCCAAACGAAGACTCAGACCACCACCAGATAATGACCACAGACCAGGTTTCCTTAGTTACAGGAACCAAATTGTTTCAGCGGTGAGGGGATTTTTCAGTTTCAAGGACACTTTCAATACATTCAGTAGTTTCAAGGATTTCAGCTGTTTAAGAATTTAACCAGTTTCAAGGATATCAGGAGGTTCAAGGATTTCAGGAGTTTCCACACTTTCAACAGTTTCCAGGTTTAAAAAAGTTTCAAGGATTTCAGGAGTTTCAATGTTTCAACAGTTTCAAGGATTTCAGGAGTTTAAAGGTTTCAACAATTTCAAGGACTTCAGGAGTTTCAAATATCTATCAAGTATTTTAACAGTTTCAAGGCTTTTTAAAGGATTTCAAGGATTTTTTTTAGCAGATTTCCACATTAGATCTGTTCCGCAGTCAATCGCAATGGCTTCAGCCATTGCAAGTTTCTAGTTTACATTGGATTACACGTTTCACTCGTTCTGGAATTTGCCAGATTATTACAAGTTAGCTAACTGTTAATAGTAATGCACAGTAATGCTTTTAGATAAGCATTTACACACATACAATAATAGCGCATTCGTTATATGAACGTTATATGAATTTTCAATAATCAATTAATTAATTTTCATTTTACGTGGGGGTCACGAGTTGACAGTTCTGGGTTCAAATCCCACATCATCCTTATTAAGTATAATAAAAAGCTTAAAATCATTACTACATTACTAGTGTATTTTTCATCAATGACAGGTATGTGGGAAACATTTTCCTGATGGACAACCCACATGAGAAAATCGCCATCCTATGTTATTTATGGTTTATGATTGTTGTGTAAGTATGATATTTTTAATATCCTTCATTGTTTTGTTTAACTAATATACAGCTCATTTTTTCTGTTAGGTAACACCTGCTAGACCCCCCAAAAGAGATGTATTTAGGCTGTACACCAGAACTCAACTACTGAACGTGAACCTGGAGAAGATGAAGATAATTTGGAGAAAATCCCTCTACTGACGTGTGATGTTGGAGTCCAGTGGCCAGATCACAACTAGATTCAGCAGTAATGTTAAGATGAAGGAGCATTTAGATAAGAAAGACTTTGTTTTACACAGGTGTATGTGCTGACACTTTCTGGGAACTTTTGAGAGTCCTGCTGACTTTTTGCCACAATCACTTAATATAAAATTGTAACTGCGTATTTTCTACTGTCTCTGAGGCTACATTGTCACAACTAGACCTTTAATGGCAGCATCATGTAAACATGGCTCTAACACGGTCAACGACTCAACTCATACTGCTCAATTGACGCATATTTGTCTTATTTAAGCCCGACATTTAACTGTCATACAGTGTCCTGTCATTACCTGCCTTAGTCAGTTTTGGCCAGCACCTGACGTCATCTACTACCGCCAGATTTTACCACTAGGTAAAATCCTCCAGCTCCGGTGGTCCTGACCAAGCCGAGCATCAACATCTCAAGATGGATTCCCGGGCGCTGTTACTACGGCGACCACTGCTCCTGACGTAAGCCCTAGCGGATGGGTCAAAAAATGCAGAGGATGAAGTGCCCTACTGGGATTAATGTGCACCTTTACCTTACCAATGTTCACTTTCCTTTGCCATGGTGATGGTGACGAGAATGAGGATAGACTAATGATAATGATATAATTTATAATTGTCGTTGTTGAAATAATTGTTTTACTGACCAGGCAGCTTAAGTGAATGTATGTGTACTTAGAAGTTCATAAGTCTTACTTCTTAAGATAAGATAGACTCTTCCCACTCTATTTCAGGTCTCTATAGGGATGAAGAAGAAATATATATCTATGTATTTATGTAAAATAACTGAATCCTGTATGAACCTAAAAAAATGAATACACATTTATATTATCACATCATTCATTGAAATCCAGCAGAGGGCATGGTATGTCACAATAGCAGGCTCGCAGTCAGGGCACACAGACAATTTTTTGGAAGATTTGTCTTTAGTTAGTCTTGTTATGATAATTTTCACATTGTGGTTTTTGCACATAAATGGCAGGTACTAATTGACATTTATGGATTAATCCATCAAAAAGTGTGGATCAGACCTCCTCTCTGTGGGTCAGACCTCACACTGTGGGGAATGGAGAGATATCAAGGAAACGTATATGTGTGCAGCCGATCTCTGATGATAGACTGCTTTGGTCTAACTTTCTGTAGCTCCGCCCCCTTAATTTGCATTTAATTTTCAAGACACGAGAAAGGAATAATGTGTCGTGAAATATCAAAACAGAACATCAATAAAAATAAAAATATAAAGAAAATAAATACATTGGTAAAGAAAAAAATGAGATTTTATTATCTCTTTGGGCACAAAACAGCAGTTAAATAATAAAAATATATTTATTTTAATCTTGACCTTAGAACGAACAGGAACATAATAAAGCTTTATTATTTTGTTTGGAACCAAAAAAACGTATAATAATAATATGTATTTATTAAATCGCGTGTGTTATCTTAATAATTATTGGCAGAATGTGACATTTATTTATAATTTTGACAGTTTTGGTCCTCCATATCGCTCAAGGCTTCTCATTTCCCCTACGCTCTCATAACACAGAGCCGTCTAGCTCAATTTGCGATCTGACATGTATGCTAACATTAGCATTAGCACAACTTCTTGTAAGCTGTACAACAATCACTGATGAAATAGTACTAAAGCAACGCACTGCTAACACAATATATAGGTAAAAGAATACTGCTAGTTTTGCATCCAAATTTATTCATTAAAACATTAGAATATATTAGAATATTTAATTATAATTTATTATACAGCTCCTCACAGCAGCAGTAGAACACTCCGTTGACTTGAATGTAATTCGACCGATCAGTTTTTCTTGAAAATAGAGCTCTCAAACCAATAATGACCGCTGCCCCAATGCAATCTCTGTTTGTAATTCAGGTGTGTAAAATATTGCCATTACTCCGCAAGTACAACGAGAGAAGCTAGCGGAGCTAGCCACGCTCAATAAACAACTACATATCTATCAATCAACACCATTAAACGTTAATCGGACAATACAGTATACATATACATCCTTAACACACATGCACGGACTTTTTCAGAATTTCTTCTTATCGTTTTCATGACCAAATTACTATTTTAATGTGACACAAAGCGATCGCGAAAAACCCGGAAGTAACCATTAACATGACGTTCCAGGGAGCTAGCTAGCTTAGCTGTTACCTGCCTAGCACGTCCCGTCGAAACCTTTGGGAGCGAACTATTTTATTTGCAGTTATTGAATACATTTCGAATTATAAGGGCTGTCTAATATTTGTTTGAATGTATATATATTTTTTATTTTAGAATTATATTTGAATGTTGAAGTGGAAGCCCTGGTGTTAAGCAGCGCTGTAGAGTCTAGAGGACGCAGGCTGTTCACTGCTCGTTCTGTGAGTGGAGGAGAACGTCCCGCTCAGACTCTACTCAGCACTTTTCACTGCTTGTAATTCTTACACAGCTGAATCAATGACCTCAAGTTTTCAATTAAATTACGGATTATAATACAACTTGTATAGTAATAAGCATTTTTATCAACTACTTAGAAAAAAAATTGGGTATAGCTTTAAGTTTCTGTTTCTCTTCCTGTTTACATTCTGAAGAATCCAGTGGGACAGAAGAGAGCTCGTAGGAAACGCTTTTCTTTGGCCCTGCAGAGAGACACTCCCCCAGCGCCCCTCGAGCACAGTACGTGGGCTTACTGTATATGAAAGGTTTAACACAAGCGGAGAATACAAAAGTGCAGGAGAGACGTGTGTGAAAATGCGTGTCACAGGAAGACTTAATGTGACGCGCAATATCAAGTCCCCACCACACCTAATCCCCCACTCCCCACCACCCTCCACTCTGACCCCCCTCATCTGTGCTGGGAAGCGGGCCGCAGTTTTTAACCGCGCCAGAGCACGATCCTGGAGTCGTGCTCTGCCATCTGCCGCGGTCAGATGGCACCTAAAGCCCGGATCAAACTGCGAAGCGGGCCCTGGCACACTTTAACTGGACTTTAGGCTGCGCATGTGACCGCAGCCTTAGCACCTAAAGCCCGGATCTAATCGCGAAGTGGGCCCTGGCACACTTTAACTGGACTTTAGGCTGCGCATGTGACCGCAGCCTTAGCACCTAAAGCCCGGATCTAATCGCAAAGTGGGCCCTGGCACACTTTAACTGGGCTGTAGGGCGTGCATGTGACCGCAGCCTAGGACTGCATAAGTTTAGGGTCTAGATCATTTCAAAAACATAAAAACACAGAAATAAACTACAAATAGAAACAGAAAAAGTCAAAGTTGAAAAGAACTAAAACATACAGAAGCAGAGTTATGACACTTCCAGAAGGAAAAGCAGTCAAATCGACTGCTGTGGGAGTCCTGCAGTTAAAGGACAAGAGGATATAAATAATGCATCTCCTTCTCCAGACGACAGGTCAATGATCGGTCTGAACGTTTTACTTTGAAGTGGTCTGACTCTGGATGACTTTCACTTCTGAACGGATTATGTCTTAATAATGATGTATTTATTCAGTCGAGTCGTTTAAATGAGAAACAGTTTGATGTCGTTCCCGCTGGTGTGAGGAGAGGCATTTAAAGCTGCTCTGTTTAATGAACTCAAAGGAAATAGAATTGTAACAGAAGAAACTGACAGACGCACAGCAGGACCAATCAGAGCGCAGGAGGCGGGTGTTGTAGGGAGGTGTTGGACGTCAAGAGTTTGTGCTGAATTTGCTGGTTGTAGTCTGGCGGAGAAAGTGAAAGTAAAATAACCTGTTCTGGTTTGACTCTACATATCAAGAAACTGAAGCCGGAGCAAAAGGAATGTTTAGTAAATGTCATTGAAGCAAATATGTTGTGGCTCTGTTCCCCACGGGCTCCGCTAGTGGCAAAGGAGATGGATACATTATTATTGTTGCAGTTCAGTGTTCATGGTTTTACACTGGTCCAGACCAGAGCAGAGAGGATTCATGGTGTTACACTGGTCCAGACCAGAGCAGAGAGGATTCATGGTTTTACACTGGTCCAGACCAGAGCAGAGAGGATTCATGGTTTTACACTGGTCCAGACCAGAGCAGAAAGGATTCATGGTCTGAACCAAGTGGATCAGGTGAAAATCCACTGGAGGAATGCTGACTTTTTGATAAATGCTAATGAAGCATTTATGGTCTGAACCAAGCGGCTCCTGCTGCTGTGACCTGAAGGACTGATGTTATTATTACTATTGTTAGATTTTTAGAATGATCTATTTTATTTTTTCTATTTTTGCTGCTACGGGACATCTGACTTTCTCCTACAGGGATCAATAAAGAATCTACAGTATCTATCTATCTAAAGCTAGGCTAAATGCTAAAGCTAGGCTAAATGCTACATGCCTCACTCACTCGGGTTCATTACATACGTCACAGTAAACTCAGATCCAATCGTTTCAATCTGCAAAAGGAGTTAACCTCTCCCACCTGTTAACGGAGTCATGGAGCAAACCCAGACCTTAGTATGAAATGAAATAAGTACCATGGTGCGGTAAGACCAGGCTAGGATTTAAAAAGACTGAATGGAATTGAATAGTTGAGCGGTTTGTACACACTGCTAATCCACAATTATTCTCGACACACACAAAAATATTTCATACCCATGTTCTAGAAAAAATAAAAATAACACAAAACATACATTTTTTGTCATGTCGTTCCCTTTATTTATCAATTTCTGGGTCGGGACGGACATCAGAGCTGCCCCCAAGTCCCTCACTGATCCTGCAGGTGGGGGGTTCACAGGTAGATGCTGCTCCTTCAGCGGGGGCTTCAGGCAAAGTGGGGTTCAGTGCCTTGCTCAGGGACTCAAGAAAGATCAGTGGGAGCATGGGTTGTGGGGGGATTGAACTCATGACCATTAGGTCCAAAGACCAATGCTCTTCCAACTGTGCCCTATGTATTTGTTGCAATATATATTGATTTTGGGACCGTCCATTTAAGTTCAACACCAGCTGTGCTTCTTTCTCCTGAAATGTGTAAAAGAGTTTCTCATGAATAATTCAAGCGAACAAAGACACCATTTCACAAAGAGCAACTTCACAGATATTTGCTAAAACACGCAAAGGTGAACGTACTCATGAAATGCACAGGGAGCTAAAGAGAAAGGACAGTGTCCTCCACTGGTCCAGAGTCAGGACCATGTGTCCCTCAGCTCTGGTCCTGAGCTTTGGGAAAGACCCAGGACACAGAGGGACTATGTGGGGTCCCCCAGATGAGCTGGAGGAAGTGTGTGTGGAGAGAAAAGTCTGCTCTCTGCTCAGACTTCACACACTGAGACTTTTCCTGAACACAAAAAGTACAATTCCACATCAATGTTTGTGTGTTTTCTTGTGAGACCGGGTCAAATACTCAGAGACTCGTATCAAGAAGGATCGCCATCGCCAAGTCCAGTACTCGAGTACACACAGGTTTAGGGACAGAGGAGGCAGCTGTGGATGGGAGACACAAAACAATCATGTTCAAACTGAAAACTGTGATAAAGACACGGAAACATATATTTCAAACAAATCTAACCTAAAGCAGATCTCATCGTCACATCCGGTGTGCGTCCATAACTGCAGCAGTGACGCTGCGGCGATCGCACAAACACACACTTTGGAACCTGCAACAAATACATCACATTTACCAACAATTTGAACATAAAGTGTTTTCACAAATGTGTTTTCACATGTTTTCACAAATACAACATTCACACAGCCTTTGGAAAGCTCTTAAAACACACACAGGACACTCCACATTCAGCCACATCCATGGACTTTATCCACATCCATGGACTTTATCCACATCCATGGACTTTATCCACATCCATGGACTTAAACATTGATGGACGTTGGTCTCTGCTCCTTATGGACCAATGGCTCTGTGTGTTTTTATCGCTGCATTTATTGTGTTTCATCTGTTGTTGGTGAAGTCCGTTGTTGGGGATCAGGTCCGTCTCCAACAATGGAAGGAAACACAAACAAAAGAAGGTAAAGTTTCTCAGTCGCTGTGGTCAGAGATGTGTTCTGTCCATCTGAGTTTTTCTACTGGAACAGCAGCAGCAGCAGAGGAGTCTAACCTCGTCTTGCGGTGAATCTCTACTTCTCTGAATTCTCCTTTTATTTCGCTGTATCACGCACACATTACGATGCTGCCACTGCACAGTAGACCACACTTAGACCTACTTTTGTTTTGTACTTTGAAAATAAAATCGGCTCAAACATGTTTTTTTAGTTTGGATTTGGGGCCAGCCTCTCACTTCAGAAAACTCTTGTTGAATTTAGACTCACTCTCATTTATAAATTGCCTAATCATTTTTAGTTTTATGTTTTGCGTCTAACATAATGATAAATGTAGGAGAGAGGAGAGGGGGGGGGGGGGGGGGGGGTCAGTTTGCACACCCCTCAGAAAATGGATAGATGCGCCCCTGCTGTATGACACATCAGTGGGGGCGGGTCTCGGCTCAAAAGTGGCCAAAATGACGTGCGCTGACATGCTGCAATACCACCCCGGGCCGATGGGGGTGGACCCAGAAGAAGAATTCGCCAATGCTAACATATAGCATTAGCAGACCTCTGGAAAACGTCTTTACAGGATGGTCCAAAAGTTGGGTCTTGGCCCAAAGCTCGGTTAGAGATAATCTCCAGTCTGAGCTCCTCCACATGCAGCCTGGATGTACTACCCACTAGATTTCTGAAGTCTGTTCTAACAGTGAAGGCGGGGATGGAAAACAAAGGGAAGTGTCCCCATTCTCTCTTGATGGAGTGGACATGGCAGGGCGGACCTAAGACAGGTCCATGGGAGGTGGCGAGGGAGTCTTTGATGGAGGGGCAGGTGGTTGAGGAAACCCCAGCACAGGCCTGTCTGCTGTAGGCTGGGGTGAGGATGGGGGCTTCAGAGTCGCTATAGACAAAGAAGGCGTGACTGCTTCGGAGCAGGCTGGGGATGAGGATGTTGATGGTGGTGGTGCTGCAGGTGCTGCTACTGGTGATGATGCAGCTGCGATGATGCAGCTGCTTCTGGTGACGGTGGAGGTGTTGAGAGCCTTCGAGGCGGTGGAGGTGTTGAGATCCTTCGAGGCGGTGGAGGTGTTGAGATCCTTCGAGGCGGTGCAGGTGCAGAGACCTTTGGAGCCGGTGGAGATGGTTGTGTTGTTGCTGGAGAAGCACTTTGCTTCTTTCTCCCTTTCGATGGTTGAGGTCTCAGGGCAACAGAAAGGTTATCCATCAACACTTTTACTCCGTAAGTGTTAAAATGTGGACCTTTTCCTTCAAAAAGCTCATGCCTATTCCAGAACAGATTAAAGTTCTCAATGAAGGCAAGTCTTCTGCGTGAACATTCGTTGAGTAGGAAAGTGTTTAGCTGATACAGATGACTGAAATTAATTCAGCAATCATTTAGATAATCAGAAATCCTATTGAAGTTCGCTCTCAGGCTTCTGCAGTTGAAATTAAGTCTTCATCTGAAAAAATGTAATTTACAGTTAACATTTATTTGACTGTACAATTGAGAGTCCTCGTTCCGGTCCTGATTGTAGTAGTTTTAATCTTCCTCAGTCCTCTTCGCTCAGAGTCTGTCCACTCTGTCCATGCCCAGTGCCATATTTTCAAAGTTCAGATTTCAGACTTACCTTGGTCATGTTGTGTTTGTGGTGCTGGGGTCGGTTGGAGCAGTATCTTCAGGCTTCAGGGGACCAGGTTCTGCTTCTGCTACGAGGCAGAATATCATAATATTGAATTTTTATTAAAGAGGCTATATGGAAGTTTCACCACTTATAAAACTATACAGAATTAAAATTTCTTCCACATACATTCTCCAGCAATGCCTTGGTGTGTAGAATGAGCCCTTGCATTTTCATTGCTATTGCCTCTATATGCCTAAAAACATGTCTTTATCTGCTTGGAATTTGAGGATTCGGGTCGAAACCATCCAGGGCAGCGTGATGCGTAATGACGTCATGCGCGTTCACGCTAAGCTGTAGCAGCGCTAGCTACTTGTGTTATTAGTGCATCTGCAGAGCGAGAGGTGACTGTGGGAGGATGGATACAGCGAAGAACAACAAGAGACCGGCTTCAAGCAGCGCCGAAACTCCAGCAAAGACCCAAACTAAAGCAAAGAAACGGAAAATTATTTCTAGTGTGACCAAAAGGGCGAAACTCGAGTCTGACCGCCGTAGGCAACAAACGAGGGTAAACATTGGAGTTGCTTTTGAGAGGTGGAAAACTCTGAGAGAACTTCTGGGCATGAGAAAAGACCCACAGTTGGCATCATTTCTGCTTGAAAGGTAAGACATTATCTCTAAACACATGTGTTTATGCTTTCAAAGCAGCGGTGTCCGTGCATTGAAAGGCTACGTAGCGAAATACTTTTTTTTTTGTCTACATCTAAGTTTTTATTTGTGGAAAGTGCTCAGAGTGAGAGAATGATGGGTCATTTTCTAAATACTATCTGTAATACACATTTCTAGCAAGATCTCTGCGTCAAACTAACACACTAGCTAGCATTAGCTGGCAAAGCCCAGTGAACTGCGGTTTGTTTACAAACGGGGCTTTTTCTAGAACTACACCACCGTACGAACATTTTCCCTTTTAAATGTATGTACATTGCAATCGCAATAGTAACTAGTTAGTTGTTGAGCGTGTAGAGTCTTTGAAACATACGCGTGTTATTGTAATTGTCTCACTGCAATACTTGATATTGCCATCGCTAGCAGTAACAATGGCTCTATTGTTGTAGTTACGAGATCAAAGGGACCACTCACGTCCACACCCCATGGCCCATCAGCAGAGGTGTTGATGGGGCCCCATCCCCCCAGTTCAGTGACTGCAGGCGAATCTGATAGGTAAGTTTGCCAAATGCAACTTCTGCTTACAGGTTACCACTCATCCACCATCAACTAAAAAGTATTTTGTCCTACAGGGAAGACTTTCACATTGCAGGAGTTGAACCTCTGACAGCAGATACAAGGTTACAATCGTTAGAGGAAAGGTAAACATGCATGAATTTTAACATTTGACGAATACTGTTTTTTGTAATGAATGTAAATTGTCTTATTGTGAAGCAGCAAATCAATGGAGCTGAAGGAAGAGGCTTTGAATGAGAAACAAGCCAACAATCTGGAAAACAGTGTGTACGTTATTCTCAATGTAATTCAATGTGTATGTGTTGTTTCATAATTTACATATTGGGCTGTTCTTTTTTAATTCCAGATAGAGTTTGAGGGGGATGGAGTTTCAGACCCGTATGATTCAGATTATGTGCCACCAATCTCATTACGGTATGTATTTTTTTTCTTATCTTTTACTTTTCACTCACTGATAGTATACATTTCATTTGGGTTGTAAAATAGCGGTGCATCGCAGGATATGGTCGACAAACTTCCTTGCATTGGGCTGGAAGAATCTATATTAGACATTGCCGACTGTGTTGAGGAAGTCCAAGAAGTAAGTAAGTAAGTAAGTAATCTTTTATATATCGCCTTTTCACTGCACATCGGAGTCTCAAAGCGGTTTACAATTGTTATTTTTGGGAGTGGGGGTGCCAGTACAGGAGGCACATGCCAGACCTATTGTACATATTTTTAGTGGTAGGGGAAACCGGAGCACCCAGAGGAAACCTACGCAGACACGGGGAGAACATGCAAACTCCACTCAGAAAGGCCCTGGTCCAACCGGGATTCGAACCCAGGACCTTCTTGCTGAGAGGCGAGAGTGCTATCCACTCAGCCACCGTGCCGCCTAAGCAGCAAGAAGCAGATCTTGAGGAAGATTTGGAAGAAGAGGCAGCAGCCACCATTCCCATTTTCCCAAAACCATGTCGAGTGGTTGTTGAAAGTGACCTTGTAAACCAGCACGCATGCATAGCATACAACAAAAACCTGCTGCAGATGGCAACTTTTCTCCAATTGCCTGTCAATAAATGCCACTACAGTGACCACACAGGCACAGAGTGTGACGGCCGTCCACCCTTTTCTGTAAAGTCACATGCACGAGGAACAGCTCTGATATTGGAGTGGGTGAGTTTGCATGGTTTGCACATGTGTTTACCAGAGTAATAACAAAAATGGTATATGTGTGAAGTTACATATTTGTTAACACTTTTTTCCCCAAATAGTTTTGCCCGCACGGCCATAAATTATGGAGTTGGAACAGCCAGCCACAACTGAAATATGGGATGCAAGGAGGAGATTTTATGTTGTCAACCAACATTCTGCTGTCAGGGAATAACTTCTCCAAGATTTCCCTCTTATTCAAATTCATGAATATCCGCATGGTGGCCTCCTCAACATCTTCTGCAGTCCAGGGAACCTACTGTCTAAAAACAATAAAGCAGTTTTGGGAGGAGAAAAGGACTGCTATTATCAACAGATTAGAGTCCAAAGACAATGTTGTTGCCCTTGGTAAGTAAGCATAATAATTTCTAAGCCCGTGTATACGTATGCTTACATGCCTTTTGTGTTTATGTTTTAGGTGACGGGAGGATGGACTCTCCAGGTAATGTGCAAAGCTCTTTGGCATTTCATAAATATCGGTTTGTTATTGTAAGTGTATGTTTTTCATTTTTATTTCCCCCACAATCTATATATTTTTTCAAATAGGTCACTCTGCTATGTGCTGTACGTACACAACAATAGAGCTAGACTCCATGGACATCATAAGTGTTGTCAATGTGGACAAACGATGGGTTGACCGTAAAAGTGCAGCCATGGAGAAGGCTGCCTTCATCGAAACATTCGACAAATTGACAAAGGAGGTGAACATCACAGAGATTGTAACTGATGCTCATGTACAAATTGCTGCCCTTATGCGTAAGAATTACAACATTCTTTTGATTTTTTAATTTTAATTAAATCTTTTTACAAGATTAATTTGATGGTGTGTTCTGAGCAGATCCAGAAAAGGGCAGATATAAGGGCATTTTCCATTCCCTCGATGTCTGGCATGCATCAAAAAATCTAACGAAGAAACTTCATGCTGTATGTCGAATTCTGTTGTATTGTATTTAATCCAGGTCTGTTAAGACTTTTTTAATATAATTGTGGTGTCTTCCAATAGGCTGGAATGGTTTCTGGTCAAAAGGCTATAATTGTATGGCTCAAAGACATCATTAACCATTTCTGGTATGCTTGTCAGCACACAAGCACCAGAGAGGAGTTTATGGTCTGTATGAACATTAGACATTTACAACGTCACTAGATAATGTAATTTTTCTCTTTGCATGGTGACATGGTATAACTTTTGATATACTTTTTGTATACATTTAGGGTGTGTGGAGAGGTGTACTTCACCATGTGACAGGAGAGCATGAATGGCCACTTGGCAAGTGCCTTCATGCGCCTCTGGAGGACAAACAGGACAAAGAGCCCATTCCACGTGGTTCTGCTGCACACGTCACGCTGTCACAAATTGTTCTTAACCGGAGGTGGCTGAAGGATATTGAGAAGTTGCTCACCTTTCGGTAAGACACGTGGGTGACATCTTGTGGGAATGTACATGAACTGCCTTTTTAATACTACAAAGTATATATATTACACAGAGATGGAATGCATTTGTATGTATTACGTTACAATAATCTTTGTTCTGTAGGACAACTTCTATGCTCAAATCTTTCCAAAACCACATCCTGATGTACGCAGGGAAGCGTTTCGGATTTACTTATGGCGTCTATGAAGCTCGTACACTCCTCGCTGCATTAGACTACAACCACCATAACCATCGTCCAGTGCATGTGAACAGCAAAGGCCAAGTATCGTAAGTCATACCTTTTTGCTTTCTGTATCTTGATAATAAATATATTATTTCTAATGATGTCTACACTAATGTTTTGCAGACATAAACGTCTCTACAGCAAAAAATCTCAGCGTTACCGTGTGCATACTGTGAAGGAGAATAAAGACTACAGCTACATCCCAGAGCTGCAACAAAGAATATTAAACCAGCGCCTCAGCTCTGCTGGGGGACTCTCAAAAAGGAGAAGCATTCAGCCAAATGACCCTAGAGCCCTGGGTCCTCTGTCCGGCATCATCCCTCCTCCTACAGCCGAATTGGTGCAGACACAATTACGGAGAGGACAGGTAGTGTTGAGATTCAAAAGAAGAAAAGTCTGAAATGTATTAATGTATTTGTTCTTTCTTTTTCTAGGACTTGATATCTGGTCCATAAACCGAGGCGGACAGCAATCAAAGATGAACACACCACTTTTATTTATATTATGTCAAATATTCCTTTTTTTCACAATGACTGAAATAAAAGACAGATGTATATTTGAAGTCGTCATAAGTTGCATGTTAGTTTATGCGAAAGGGGGCTTCCTTATAACCAACATAAACCCCAAATGGGTCAGGGAATTTCTCTCTTATCCTCCATACACAACAGGAGGGGATAACCCGTCTATTTCCAGCGCCCAGGCGTCCATGTTGCCAAATGGTGAACTGTCTATAAGCACAGTAGCGATACTCCCGGTTATCACTTCCAGGGTCTTGGCTGTCACCCAGAGCCAAAATATCATTCCACGTCTGCCGAGCCAATCGTAAGATGCCTTCATCCAAACAGAAAAGGTTCATATGAGCACGTCGGCCCAGACACCCTTCTGGATCCTGTCTACAGCACTTATTTTCCAGGTCTGTAGGCATAAGTTGGCAATTGTGGCAGGTGCACCAAGCTGGCTGATCCTGGTTTGATGGAGGTCCTGGTATGGCCTGTCTGTAGTCCATAATGTCCAGTACCACCCCTGGCAGACGTGTAACTACCATTTGTAGGAGTTCATCTTTCTCCTCTACACTTAGTTGTTGCAACTGTGCCTGAAAAAAGAAGAGAACTTCTGTTTTATATTCTTCACGAGTATGACATACATTAGTTTTGTACTATATAACCAACCTGTAACTCTGATATTCTGGCCACAGACAGCTGAGCAACCCTTTGTCTGTCTTCTTCTTCGATTAGGTCCAGGTCCTGCTCTTCTCACTCTAGCCTGGCCTCTCCCCCTGGCTGTCCTTCCAGTTCTAGTCCTCCCCCTGGCTGCTCCTCTTCTTGCTCCTCTGCTTGCTCCTCTTCTTGCTCCTCTGCTTGCTCCTCTGCTTGCTCCTCTGCTTGCTCCTCTCCCCCATTCGGAGTCACTGCTCTCAGCAACTGGAGATTCAATTGGACTTGAGTCCTAGAAGGAAAAAGCAAAAGGTTTAGAGGTCACCATACTGAAATGTATGTTTTGTACAGGCTTCATTGATGAAAGCCATTCAAAATATATCTTGAATTTACCTGAAAAGTTTATATAAGAGTTTTATACCTACAGACAACTTGTGTAGTATTAGTAGCAACTATAGTGTCAGTAATAACAGTAATTGTGCTATCCCTACAAAAAGCTAACAGTGGTAACTAGGCTGTATTCTCAATGGGAACAATAATGTTGCTAGTGTTAGCTTCTCTTGGCCACTAAATAAGAGTGACTTCACCCTGATCGTTATGCTACGTTAACCTATAGGCCCTATAAATAGAGGATTTCATAGCAGCGTTCATACTAATATTTTCTTAATATTATAATTAGGCTTACATTCATACATACAAAGTTTAGGAGACATGTTCCTGACATTTTTGCTCCTGTTTCAAATGTAATTCTTTCGTGTATTTATTCATTTGGCTTCTTCACACTTTGCTTTACATTTACTGAAGTATCACATCTTGGAAAATGTACACTCACATTGATTTGGTCTAAATATCATAAAAATCAGTAATTTGTCTTACCTCTGTTGAAGTCATCGCCGCAAGTCTGTAAATTGACGGGGACAGTACTTCATTAGCTGTTGTTTGTGTTATGTTCCTCGTGAACGCGCATCATACTGAGGCTGCAGTAACACTTCTGGCCAGGGGGGGCTTTGCGAGCACAAAAATGTCAAAGTCCGCAACGCTCCTTTAAGTTTAATAAAAAAATAAAAATAAAAAATGACAGAAAGCATCGCGTTCGTTACACATTTTTCAAGGGTCATTTATATTTGTATTGATTATTTTTTTATAATGATTCCTGATAAGTGATTTCCTGATGTTGTGTTAATGTTAATGTGTGGCGTTCATCTTTGTCTCTGACATTTTTCTCTGTCCCTGAGTCACAGTAGAATTATCAAATCAGAAAATCACAATGTATTTGTATCTTTCCTTTTGATTTTACCCTCACTATCTCTTTGATCTGTCTGTGTTTGAAATCATTTTTTTCTAATCTATGATAGTAATTTTAGTTTTTTGAGTATAACCTTTTAAAGTCCAGACATACATATAGGATGGGTGTCTGGACATCCATTCACAATCTATAAGATTTTAAAAAGCTGCATCATAAAAGATAAGAAAAAGCCTCCATGAGACGTGAAAACCAACACGAGTTAAAACACTCGACCCTTAATGAAAGGGTAGTAGGGATGGGAATCTTGGGTCTCTGTCCGATTCGATTTACATCTCAATACACTTGTTAAAGGTTCACCATCTAAACCCATCGATACGATGCGATTCAATTAAGTACTTTATCACGATGCATCTCGATTCCAGTTTGCCATCTGCTAAAGCTAACTATGCGATTCGATTTTCACACTTACCATGATACCCAACATTTTTACTCAATTAATTTGGTAAACAATTTTAGTTATTTTAAATTAATAAAGCAAAAAAGTAAATGAAAGAATTTATTAGCCAAATAAATCCAAGGCATTTCAAAAATGGCCATATTCTTCAAAATATTACAAAGTGACATTGCAAGGTGCCAGAAAAATATTAACAGTACATTCAAATGTTGACAAAATAGAACACAATGCACTGTGATTAACAGTGACATATTAGTCCTTCCTTAAAACTGTAACTTCAAGTAGAACTTAAAAACAAAGTGCCAAGAACATACTACTATGTGTCTATTTAAACGTTTAACATGGCCATGCTGTCATAATTAAACTACATGTTCTTGTTTGAGGTTGGTTTTCAAAAAGATTAACTGATCTACGTGGTCTGGGTGCAGCAAACTGCGTTTGGCGTTTATTATTTCACCTGCTGTGTTAAAAACCCGCTCACACGGTACACTAGTGGCAGGTATGGAAAGGTAACTCTTTGCCAAAGCTGAGAGAAGAGGAAGATCCACTTGTTGTTTCCACCACTGCAACACATTACCCTCCAAACTTAAAGTTTCCCTCTCCCTATACTTTAAATTTTCCTCCTTAGCTCTGTCCTGAATGGTCTTCTTCTGCACCCTCTGACACTGCAGATCTCCAAACATCTGGTCCAGTGCGGTCTTCTTCTTAGGAGGTGAATGATCTATGGTTAGAATAGACACAAAAGAGATACATTGGGTAAATAACAATATAAAGGAGATGAAAAAAACAAAAACAATTAATCTTCAGCATTCAAACATCTATCATACATGTATCATCTTCTTCACTTTTTGGGCTCCTGTTGTCCTCTTCAGCTGGCACATCTTCATCCAAAACCTCAAATCACAATTAATTTATTTATTGGACAAAAGTACTGTGTTTTGCCTTGCTTAGTACTTAGTGCTTACCATATCACTCATCTTCAACACTGCTGTTGTAATCTTCATGAAGACCATGTCTTTGGTGGTGTCACTGTCGTCCAAGAATGACAAGTCTTTGAAACGTGGGTCAAGTGCTGAGGCCGAGTAGAGAAGATCTTGAAGATAGGTGTAACGGCAGAAAAATCTTTTGTAAACTGTTCCTTCATTTGGGTGATGATGAGTAGGTACAATACACAATACAATACAATTTATTCTTGTATAGCCCTAGGTCACAACAGAAGTCATCTCAGAGGACTTAACAAAACCATTGAAATCACCAACACAGGTCAGAGAATCAACAGTTAAAACACATGAAGAATACAGTATAAAGCACACACAGAAGAAAATGTCCATACATGTTGTAGAATGCTAAAGTGTCCTGATCATCACCAATCCTTTCTGTTGGACACTAACTGTCCAACAAGACCCTCCTGCATCGACAAGGAAAAACTCTTAAAAAACCCAGTGGGAAAAAGTGAGAAACCTTGGAGGAGAACTAGGGAAACCCACAGGGAGGGAGACCCATATGAGAAAGGGATCCGCTCCTCCGGACGGACAGACTAATGATCTAGGACCTAAGCTAGCTACAGAACGTGGACCAGTGGACGCTGAACGTGGACAGGTCCGGTGCAGGACCGAAGCACTCCCAGGCGGGTCGGGCGGGGCAGTCCGCAGGTGTAGATGGAAGAGGCCAGGCTCAGAGATCCCGTCATCGTACCATGAAACAGACAATGGGACAACGGGTGAATAGCAATGAACAAACTACAGTCAGAATCCTAAAAATGCTAAACAGATAAAGTAGGAAGGAGGAGAGGATAGTGCTCAAGTTACCATACTTCTCCCAGCAAACTGACTCCCTATGCAGCTTGACTAACACTCTGAGGAGTTTAACCTTCTCCGAGTCTTACCTTCCTAGCCATATGCTAAACTAAAGAGGACTGTTTTAAACCTAGCCTTGAATAAAGAATAACATACAGCATAATATATAACATAATATACAACATAACACAATACATTATTGAATAATATATAACATAATATATAACATAATACAGCATATATATATAATATATACACTACATATTATATATTACCTAATTATATGCTAAATTAAAGTAAAGTGCTTTAAGCCTGGCCTTGAATGTGGAGACCGTATCTGCTTCCTTAACATAAATGGGAAGCTGATTCCACAGTAAAGGAGCTTGGTAGCTAAATGCTCTGCCACCAACAGTGACCTTTGAGACCTTAGGGACCACCAGACGTCTGGCGTTTTGTGAGCGCAACGCTCGACTTGGTTGATACGACACTAACGTGTCTTGGAGATAAGAAGGAGCCAAGCCATTTATGGCTTTATATGTTAAGAGTAGGATTTTAAACTTTATTCTGTACTCCACAGGGAGCCAGTGGAGTGATTTTAACACCGGAGTTATGTGCTCCCTCCTTTTGGTACCTGTTAAGATCCTAGCTGCTGTATTCTGAACGAGCTGGAAGCTCTTCAAAGAGGCTTTAGGGCACGCTGCCAGTAAAGCGTTACAGTAGTCGAGCCTTGAGGTGACAAACGCGTGAATGAGTTTTTCCGCGTCACTTTTAGGAAGGAAATTCCTAATTTTAGCGATGTTCCGTAAGTGGAAGTACGCCGTTTTAGTTGCTTGGCTTATATAAGCCTTGAAGGAGAGTTCTTGGTCAAAAATGACTCCAAGATTCCTCACAGTGTTACTGGGTATTATACTGACATTATCGAGAGTAACCGAGAGATCAGGTCACTGTCATTTGGCTGAAAATGCATCTTCAGTTTTGCCTGTATTGGAGCAATCATGGAGAGAGTGGGGTTTTTTTCTTCACTGAGAAGTACAGTACCAACTTTTAAAGGCGCCATCAACTTGATGATCTCTGGAATGAAGATCATGTCACCTTCTGTGAGTGTGACGAGAGCTTCTCCTCTCTTCAGCTTCTTGGACAGCAAGGCATTTAACACAGCAGGTTGCTGTTCCCAAAAGCGTTCCAGCATATCCAGGGAACTATTCCACCTAGTGGATACATCATGGATGAGTTTATGGATGGGCAGGTGCAACTGTATTTGTGTCTCATGCAGTATTTCAGTGGCTTTGGAGCTCTTGTGGAAAAAGGTGACCAGCCTCCTCACCTTCAGCAGGATTTATGAAACGTCCTCTACTTCTTCTCTCCTCTAAAACTTTTTGTGAGGCCAAGTTGAGCGTGTGTGCAATACATCTCACGTGTGGGTCCAGCTCAGCTTGAGCACCAGCTAGTAGCATATTTCTAGCATTATCACTGACCAAAGCTGGGTCTTTGTCCTCCAACTTCCACTCCTGACACACATCTCGCAGTAAGGCCGCTAGATTGATCCCCGTGTGCGACTCGTTAAACACTCTGGTCTGTAAGACGTGGCTTTGAAAAGACCAAGCCTCATCCACGTAGTGCACCGTAACTGTGATGTACGAGTCTGTTGCGCAAGACGTCCACCCATCCACAGTTAACGCAACTCTCTGGGCTCTCTGTAGTGACTCCATAATCTCCCGTTTCACTTTCTCGTACAAAGCAGGTATTTCTTTCTCCTTAAATAATTTTCTGCATGGAATTTTGAACCGCGGCTCCAAAACGTGAAGCATGTATTGGAAACCCTCGTTCTCCGTCACGCTGTACGGCTGCAAAGCTTTACAAATGAAGTAAGTTATAGTGTCAGTGACAGCTTTGGCACGGGTAGAATTCGAGGCAAGCGGTCCATTAAAAAACTTTGAAATGTTGGGTTCACCGCATGAGACGGGCTCGGAACTAGCATCCGCCACCTCAATGTTTATATTGTGTCGCCGTTTCACGTGGGCTATGAGGTTGGTTGTGCTGCAGGCGTAATGGCAGCGTTGCAAAGTTTGCAAATAGCATTAGATTTGTCACGCTTCCCATCTGTCTTGTAAAATCCATAGTGCTGCCAAACCTTTGATTTGTAGTTCGCTGGTGAATATATCCGATTGTGCTCCTGTGATTCCATGTTGTTGTGTTAGCAGCCAGCTGGTGCTAACACCTCCCCACAATCCACTGCACCCCTCCCCACAATCCACTGCGAAAAGGTGAAGTTGTGAAACTATTTCGTTTTGATTAAATCCATAAATGTCATAAATCGCAATTTACCGATGCAATAGTCTGAAATCCGGTGTACTCTAAAATAGTTATCTTACATGAATCGATCTGTGGCTGCTTTTGCCGGTGGACTTGTCCGTGTATCGATACAAATCGGTGTATCTTCCCATCACTAAAGGGTAGGGTTAAGTATGTGATTAACACTCACTCAATGATGGGCCCAGAGAGTGTGAAAAGTATTTTTGTCTCTTCAAACAGCTTGTGTTTCAATGACAAAGAACATCAGAGTCAGATTTAGGCGATCATTAGTTAGACACCTGTTAGGATTAGGTTTAACACAAGCACCTGTTACGATATAAACTGTGTACTGCCTTTATTATGTCTGAGAGAAAGAAACAATTGAAACCACTGGAACTTGAGAGAAACTTAAATAAACTTCCAGAGTTTGGCGCACCACGATCCGTCTCTGTCTGGTTCATTCCTGACACACATTTACAGAGTGACTGTGGCCATAGACGGTGATGAGTCATGATAAGTACAGCACCAATCAGCACATTACACGTTCCAATGTGGAAGAATTAGGGGAGCGGCTTTAAGTCCAGTACCAGAGCTTTACTTCCCCATTTCCACAGCCGAGGGAACAGGTACGTGACTAAACTATCACTGAACTTAGCTGCTATCGGAGCTGTTTTATTGAGGCCTCATCAAAAACCTTAAACAATGCTGGGTTCACACCAAAACGCGTTTTGGGTGTCCAAAGCGTCGGGTTTATATTGAAATAACATGGGGGACGCGCTTTTAGGGGCGTCAAGAGATCCCGCTGCGCGTCACGCGCCTCCCGAGCAGCGCGTCTTCGAGCGTTTTGCGCTTCTGGCGCGGCGCGTTTGAAGGCCCCGACTCCACCGGGCGCGTAAAACGGACGACGGATCCGTCCAAATGTGTCCGTTTCATCTCCGTCTCCGTTATCTCCATGAATGGAAGCGGCTCCACTGCCTCCAACATCCGTCCGTCTGACGCGCGTAGGGAGCAGTCCCTCCACGGAGGGTGCAACGGACGCGGACAGACAAAATAGAAACAATCCTATTTGCTCCGTCCGTTGACGCGTGTCGGGTCCGTTTTCCATTAAAAATACAATGGAATAATATATTTACCACATTATTAAACATGTATTGATATATGCTGTGGTCCTGTTTATAAGTATTTGTTAATGACAATGATTATTAACAAATGTGTGTAATTATTTTCATGCATTAAAGTGAAACAATTGTTTCCTGATCGTAAATCTACCATTCATTTTTCGCGTAATGTTAATACGCTAATCTTTACATACACCTCGCTCTTTTTCCTCTCGCTCTGTCCCCTCTACCTCCGAGGCGCGCTCTCCTCACCGCCGCGCGCTCCCACGCACGCACAGACACACACACACACACACACACACACACACACATTGCCCACAGAGCTGCACTATGAGAGACAGATCTCACAACACTGGAGTTGTTGGAGTTCTTTCCTCTTTTCTCTCTCCCCTTTTTCCAATTGCTTTGAATAAGTTTTGCCTCATCCATTGCGACGTCCTCGATGCTTGAATATGCCGTGCTTTGCATAGATCATAGCCACAGCTCATGCAAATCACACAACGAGTCTTCTATTTAAAACAATTCCTCACGGGGTGCTGTTAAACGCACAGCCAAAGCTCCGCGCTGCTGCAGCCGGTTTGGCCACTATTCCGTTTTACGGACGTCTGTTGGGCAGCAGCCATCGCGCGTCAACGGAGACGCGCCCGGTGGAGTCCAGGCCAAAATAGAAACAATCCTATTTGTTCCGTCCGTTGACGCGTGTCGGGTCCGTTTTCCATTAAAAATACAATGGAATAATATATTTACCACATTATTAAACATGTATTGATATATGCTGTGGTCCTGTTTATAAGTATTTGTTAATGACAATGATTATTAACAAATGTGTGTAATTATTTTCATGTATTAAAGTGAAACAATTGTTTCCTGATCGTAAATCTACCATTCATATTTCGTGTAATGTTAATACGCTAATCTTTACATACACCTCGCTCTTTTTCCTCTCGCTCTGTCCCCTCTACCTCCAAGGAGCGCTCTCCTCACCGCCGCGCGCTCCCACGTACGCACGCACCCACACGCACAGACACACACACACACACACACACATTGCCCACAGAGCTGCACACGAGAGACAGATCTCACAACACTGGAGTTGTTGGAGTTCTTTTCTCTTTTCTCTCTCCCCTTTTTCCAATTGCTTTGAATAAGTTTTGCCTCATCCATTGCGACGTCCTCGATGCTTGACTATGCCGTGCTTTGCAGATCATAGCCACAGCTCATCATGCAAATCACACAACGAGTCTTCTATTTAAAACAATTACTCACGGGGTGCTGTTAAACGCACAGCCAAAGCTCCGCGCTGCTGCAGCCGGTTTGGCCACTATTCCGTTTTACGCTTGTTTCACACCGCACGCCGAGCGCAGAGCCGAGCGCCCTTTCCAGCCGAATTACCTCGCGGCGAGCGCATGTATTCAGACTTGACGCCGAGCGTGGGCGAAGCGCCTAGACGAGTAGCACGCACAAAAGGAGTAGTATTGTACTCCAAACTAATAAACATGTTGTATATTTACATATGTTGTCTGAAATAACAGGTCAGAAATCAAAATAGCACATGTAGACCTTAAATAAATTGCTAACATTTCCTTATAATGTATCTTGCCTATTTTGATTGTCGTTTCATTATCATGTGTGGTGTTGGAGGGTGCTGCTCACAAAGATAAACATGACACCAGAACATGTGGACACAACTGTTGTAGTTTGTTGCATCTTACACAACTATTTAAGCAATCCATCAGACAATCGAAGATGGTTGGAGGAGTCTAACCAGGGACAAATGTGCATGTGTAGGTCAGTTGGAGAGATGGGTGGCCATAGACCAAGCCAAGAAGCTGCCTCAGTAAGACAGAGATTCACTGATTATTTCCAGTCAGCAGCAGGAAACAAAAGTAAATGTTACTTGGCATTTTAAATTTGTATATAAACATAATGCGTGTATACTGTTTCTTTCTTATTCCTTTGTAGTAAACACATATTTTAAATGCTTTCTATTTGAAATCGTAATAGCTGTATTACATTGATGTTGTTAATTTCTTCTGTTTTTTCTTTTGTATTTTCACTTACATTTTTTTGGTCACTAATAAATACATATCTTATCTATAAAACACATACTTCTTTTGTTATCAAACTTTTAAAAAAAGTTTACTTTTTGTTATTCAAAGTTAATGCTTTTAAAGTTATATTTTATTGTATATTTGCTAATTAGCAGTTTAAATAGCGTGTGCCCTCCTATCACATGAATACAATCACTTGTTTCACTGTTTTGGAGTTCGACTTTATGCATGCGATGTTGTGAACACAATACATACCGTCTAAACCTAGCATGGCTCCAATAACCTGCCAGGTTATTTCTTTCTTTCGAATATCTTTGTAGTTTGGGTGTCCTTTACTAAACAATTCGGGGAAGCCCTCCACGGCCTTGATGATGCGTATGTCATCCATCTTCACATGTGCTTTCTTTTTTGTGAAAGGAAAGAAGTTTCCGCAGTGTCACATCATGTCACGTGACACGCATACTTCTATCTCCTGGTTAATACTAAAGAAATACTAGAATAATTATAAGATTGGAATAGAACTGTTATGTCGCCTTGAAATTACAATTATATTTTATGCATAAAAAAAAAGTATGACATGCACTGAAAGAAATAATATGTGGACTTTACTTGAGCAAATCCAGGAAACCGATTGCCTTGAAAGAGATAAGTGTATGTGGCTTATTGTTTTGAAGTTATATTAACAATTAATTTCAAGTAAAGTTGACTTCGATACAGTAGTGTTTACTTAAAAATCGCTAATACTAAATACTTGTCTCCAAGTGTTGGTAACTCATCAGTTTGCAGTAATGTAAACTGAGATACCAGTAGTGCTTAGTTGAAAATTGCCATTACAAAATACTTGTCTTCAAGTAATGGTAACTCACCCATTTCAGGCAAAGTTAACTTTTATATCAGTAGTGTTTAATAGGATTTTCTAGCTGCTGAATACTTGCACATTGCAAGTAAATTTAACTTAGACTGTTTAGGTATTATATACTGAGGTAGCCAAGTTTGTGCTACTTAAATCATAAGCTCATACCAGTAACTGAGACAGTAGAGAAAAACAGGAAATGTTTATGATAGTGTATAAAGGTTAAATTACCAGTATGGTAGTCTTGTTAATAACAAGTATTTAATAGTAGGTGGAGATTAATATTTGGTACATAAACTATGGTTGTAGTTACAGAGATCAAATCAATTCCTGTGGTTCATAGGGTGTGCCCACACTCTAGCAGGGATTTTGAGCCACTCCTCCATACAGATCTTTACCTAATCTTTCAGGCTTCCAGAAGCGGTAACTGAGCAACATGAGTTCAACTCCCTCCACAGATTATCTTTGAGTTGAGGACGGGTGATGTGATGTGCCGCCAGGACCTGTAATGCTTCTCACAGTGCCACTAGAGTATAGTGCCTGGGTTGTGTTTGGGGTCATTCAAAACTGAAAGGACCCAGCCCTGATCCATCTCATTACTGAGGGAAGACCCCAATAACCCCAAGCACAAAGTCAGGAAAACCACATAAAGTGGCTACATAGAGGCAGTTCATGGTCCTGGAATGGCCTCAGTCTCATCTCATCTCATTCCAACAGAGAACCTTTGGAGGGAATTGAAATTCATGTTGCCAAGTGACATCTCCAAAACCTGATCAGATTCGAGAGATGATCTCAATGGAAGACTGGGACAAAATCTCTGCTACAGTATGGAAAAAGTGGTCAATGGAAATGTTTGAACCTCCGTCACTGCAGACCTAGGTTTTCTGCACCAAATATTAAGTTCTACTTTTGTAATTGTTCAAATACTATTATCCCCCAAACAAGATCATCTGTAAATTTATAAATGAGATTTGTTTGTTTTCCACTCTCATAATTTTGTGTATTTGTCCCCACTGTATATTGGAATTACGGTTTTGCTATATTTGGGGGTTTATCCGATTCCATGCATAGGTCATGTTAAAATCCAGACAGATCATGAATTGCATCGATCAGCATTGCAAAAAAAAATAAGCTGTAAAGAACCTGTTTAAAAATAACAGTCTAAGTATATTTGTATGAAAGGTGAAATAAAACAGAAATTAAACCCTTTTTTGTGGCCAACAAGGCAAAAAAGTGTACATGAGTGCTGAACAAATGTGTAAAACATTGTCATTCAACTAGGGGAAAAAATGCTGAGGTTCAAATAGAACTTTATAAAGAACCTGTACCGAATTTCGTTCCAAAAAATAAAAAAAAATAAAACGACACTGGTCCCAGTATAGTTGTATAAGACGGTTATTCTCAACTGGTGGGTTGGGATCCAAAAGTGGGTTGTAAGCGTTCTTGGGTTGTCCCTTAGGC